>PVLD010013160.1:0-57240 GCA_004027595.1 Dinomys branickii | reverse complement strand
TTATATGTTTCTAAAATAAAAAAAAAAAAACTGAAAAGGGGGGGTCTCAAATTTACACCAAGTTTTTTACCTTAATGAAAACCACCATTAAAGAAAAGACTGGTTTCTGAAAAGCCCTTAGAGATTACCTACTTATATAAAAAATTCAGTCACATACATACTATCTGTAGTATCATTTACTTTTTTAAAAAAATAGTTTTGTTAAATTTTAAGAAGCAACTTTGTTTTGTTACTACAGATAGCAAATTAACATTCCTTGTCCCAAAGAAATAACCACAGAATAAATATACAAACAATATAGCAATGATTTATCTAGAATCCGTCATGTACCAAAAAGCTCTGAATTCAAGTTTTGCCCTCTTTTAGAAAGAAGTAGCAACAAATAACTCCCAGGATACCACCACAACTTTATGCTGCACTTAGGATGGTAGAGTTAAAAAAGGAGACAATCTTTTATTTAATATACCACCAAATTATCTCCAATTATAGAATTCTGAACTTTGGGAAACACTGCCACAGTCTCATCAGTTCAGTTATTATTCAAAAAGATTAAAGCTCAGAGAAATCAAGGATTTATTTGCTAATAGCAGACATAAAACTTAGATCCTTTTAGTCCCATAAGTAATTTTTAACCACACAAAAATTCTCATTTGGGAAAATTATATATAAAGGCCTTGTTTAGTCTCCCTGTCATGACTGGTTATTGCTGTTGATTCAGTCAACATCATTAATGGCTTATACAATAATCTAGTGAAGATTTTTCTCATTTTTCTCAAAGGAAAGAAAGAATTCATTGTCTCTTATAAAAGATAAATACAGACTCGTTTTAAAGAACAAGGGACAAATATGCATTTAGTTGTGTTCCTTTCTGTCCTTCCCTGGTGTTCATTTTGCTTGCTTTTTTTCATTTTATCTTGGGAACCCCCCCAACCACAATGGCCATAGTACAACTCTTCTAAGTAGAAAAAAGACTTGGTCTTGTAGTAAGATCTCATAGTACACCAAAATGTATGAAACCATGTCGCCTCTCGACCTTTTGGCTAAGATCAAGTGAAAAAGGTGTGATAATGAACTACATTCAAGCACTCTATACTGAAGTCATTTTGCAGTGCAGAGCAGGCGCGAAGCCAGAGAACGTGCCACGGCAGGCTGTTTGGCGTACTTTTATTTTCGTCAGTGCACATTTGCAGTACATAATGATTCATTCATCCTGGGGGATTGGTACAGGTACACAACGCACCTTCTTCTTGTTTCATCCTCTTTCCTCTCCTCTGCCTCCTCTTCATCCCTTGCTCCCCTTTTCTTTGGCAAAAGATCTCGCTCTTACAACATACTTAGTATCTCTTACAGGTTAATGCGTCCCAGGCATTGGAAACAATCCTCAGGTGCATGGAAATAGTACTTGGAAGTAATTAGGATCTGGCTCTACATGAGCGCTAGTGGCTTTATGAGAAGAAGGGAAAGAAGAGAGATCCAAGCTAGCACACCTTCTGGGCCCCACCAGGCATCGCCCTCTGTCGTGCTACAGGGCAACGAGAAGGCCTTCTGTGGATGCTGAGTGGACGCTGGCAGCATGCTCTTTGACTTCCCAGCCTCCAGAACCAGGGACCAAATAAACTGCTATTCTGTATAAATCACTCAGGCTCAGGCATGTTGTTATGGCAACAAAAGGCAGTCTAGGACACTCTCCTAGTTTGCAGGCAAGAATAAATGGAAAGACTAATGGAAAAAACAATCTTAATCTTTACATAACAATGTCTGACTTAGAGCAAATAAGATCCAAAAGGTACAATAGATACTGTGAAAGGGAAAGAAGCTGCTCAAAAGGAAAGAACAATTGGGATGAGGAAAAGAGAAAAGGAAGGAATACACACACACACACACACACACACACACACACACACAAGAGAGCTAAGATAATTGTATTACTAATTTCTATTACCTCATTGAAAGGAACAGCTAGTGTTTATATTGTTTGATCAATTTTGCATGCGTATGTAATCTGAGCAACTGTTTTTTTTTAGACAGTGTCTCACCAGGCAGTTCAGGCTGGCCTTGAACTCACTATGTAGCCCACGCTAGCATCAAACTTGCAATCATTCTCCTTCCTCAGCCTCCGAAGTGCTGGGATTACATGAGCAACTACTTTGAAGGCAACAAAATGCAATACAACAACTACTGTTAATTTCCTATCATCTTGGTTTGAAATTTTGTATTATTTATATTTTTTATTCTCTTTAAAATAAAAAGAAGAAAAAATGTCTGGCTTTTCCTCAAAAGATTCTATATTTAAAGCCTAAATTTATGTGTTTGGTTTAATGTATGAATAAACTTTTTGATATATGTAACTGTGATTGAATAATATCTTGATTAAAATGGTTATGGCTTTGGAATACACGTTACTTCCTGTCACCTTTCTTTCTATTCGGGAATCTATGCAAATGAAGGAAGAAATGAAAGAAGAATAGAAGCAGGAAGACTGCAAAGTTCATGGCTTTTGGGTTTTGAAAAGGCTGTATGTATATATATATATGTATATAATTATATATATAATATGTATAGTGTGTGTGTGTGTGTGTGTATATATATATATAATTTATTTTCCAGTACCAGGGATTGAACTCAGGACCTTGCGCTTGCCAGGCAGGTGCTTACTCCACTGAACTGTATCCTCAGCCTCCTGGGTCAATATATAAACAATTGATCAGATGTCATAGTACCATATCACAGACTGAACCTAGGTGGAGACAGAAAGGGGTAACTGAGAAGGGAAGAAGTTCAGGCGATGAGGAATTTCCCTCCTCCCAGAAAGACCCCAAGGCAATAACTGTACTGCTGAAGCCTAATGGTTTATTGAAAGGAACAGTTAATGTCTAATTTTTTTCTTTTTTTACCAATTTTGCATGCTTATATCTGGGAATCTGAACAACTAATTTGAAGACAGCAATATGCAATATCACATAGGTGAATTCTTACCATCTTGTTTAGTGAAATTCTGTATTGTTTCTAATGTGTTGTTTTGTTTTTATTTTTATTGTCTTTCATGGTTTGATTACTCTTGCATTCTTACGTCTGGTGATCTGAGCACCTCCGTTGTAGTCAGCAATGTGTAATATACCAGCCACTGTTGATTCCTCTTATCTTGTTCTCAAACCCTGCATCATTTTTACTGCTTTTGCTTTGCTTTGTCTTTGTCTGTGTTGTTAGTATTTTGCTATTTTTCTTTTTTTATTATTCTCTTTAAAATGAAAAAAGTCCCAAGGCAGGGAGTGGTTAACCACGGACACCACCAGGTGAAGAACAGGAACCTGACAGCAGAGGGAAGGAGCATCCTGTACCTTATCCCCAGCAAATGGCAGGAAAGCGCTGAGACCCCAGGAAGAAATGGTTCCCGGAGGGCTTTTCTGTGTGCCTTTGAGTGTGGTACCAGAAGCAGCAAAATGTTTTCCCATGTAAAAGGAGAGCAGGAATTGAAGCAGAACATGGGCAGAGTGCACATTCTTTTGGTCAGGATTGTGATGATAGAGAAACATCCTGCTTTCACCAGTGACCAAAGATCAGGAGAGATACATGCACCTCCTCACATGGTAGTAGAGGTGGAGAATGATAGTCAACTTACACTGTCCAGAAGACCTGGGTGATGCCATTACTCTCATAAGTCCTGAGATACACAGAGAGGACAGTGACATCCTGCATTAGGTGAAAATAAGTTGATGCTATCTAGAAGGGTAAAAATCCTATTTTTTATTCCTCTGCTGAGGATTGAATCCCAGACCTTTACACTAAACTACATCCTCAGCCTTTTTCATGTTTTTATTGTGAGCTAGGATCATGCTAAATTGTCCAGGCTGAGCCTGAACTAGCAATCTTCCTGCCTCAGCCTTCCAGAATGTTGGGATTACCTGTGTACACTATTGTACCTATCTTGGATTCTACATAATGTTTTTATTCCTTATTTCATCCTATTAATTGCAGGTTAGAAGTTATATAGCACTTATTATGCATATAATTGAAGATTATGTACCCAGAGTATAGATAATGCACTAAGCTAGATCTCTCACAGACTTGACAGAGAAAATAAGGTTTAAATACATCCTTCAAGTGACTTTTGCTTTAGAATTTCTTACAAAATTGAATATGATTGCATTAGGCTGACAACTTTAGTATACATGTTTCAAATCATGATGAATGGAAACAATTACTATAAAACAATAGTGAGGAGCAAGATCTATGTCACATCACTATTAAAGAACTCTTACTGCCCTTTGATGTAAATTGATAAGGACCGGTTCCATAGCTCTGATCAGAAGGACCTGACAAACTTATCTTTTATGAGAGGAAAGTAATACCCAGGCAAAACCAATGCAAGTTGCTGATACGCAGCTCATTGCCAATATTCAGAATATCAATTCAATCTTAATTGGTAGAGATTATGTCTCTGATCTTCAGGTTGAAGGGGCTAAAAGGCTTTGTATTTGTAGATCAAAGGGGGAATCACATTTAAGATTATATAATATCCTTTTAAATCTTTGGGCTTGTGTCAGTCAGTTCTAGCTAAAGTATGCTTGAGCACTGAGGACAGCCGAGAATCAGAGCCCAGAAGAAAGTTAAGGGATACCTCTTTAAAGTTTCTTCTGGGAAGTAGCACGTGTTTCTTATGAGCACACTGCAGTGATCAAAGCAAACCAAGAGATTCCTGACAAAGGTGGGGCATTGCAAATCTCCTGGAGGAAAGGATAACAACATAGACATTGTTATGTCTGGTGTCACAAACTGATTACTTGAGCAACCTCTCTACAAAATTATTATAATAAAATGGTCCTAATTATGGATTAGAATTTTGAGATATAAGAAAAGATCCTACTTTGATTAACTGTCATGCATTCGCATCAGTTTTGTTTCCTGTTGCTGACAGGGAGGAAATAGCTGGTTTGATTTGGAGTTTAGAGCTTCATAACTTTCATAGTTTTTCTTTCTTTCTTCTTTTCCTTTCTTGGTCTTCAGTAAGCTACCACAAAATGGATGACAATGGCTAAGGATGACTACATACACATTGTCAGCTAAATTTTAAAAATGGAAAATGTGCGGCTAAGGTCTCACTATATTTTAAAGGTGTTACTCAATTTGACCAACATGTAAAGCAATACAAACATAGAGATACACTTCTATGATGAGGTACCCTGTCATTCATTACTTAGCTGATACTTGCTTTTCTAACAGACCTGAAGAACCCACTGAGCTATTTTACTATAATTATTTATAGTGATTTCAAGCAAAGCTTTTTTCTAGTGAATGTTTCACATAAAATGACCTTGAAGCAGACATCAAAAATCTTTAGCTTTGCCTTCCCATTATATATCACCGGCCATTTTTACTAATCTTGCATATCATCGGAGGACACAGTTTGGGTGAATCATCTTGACCTCCAACTCCAGGAAGAATGACATGACTCACTGCTACCAATGTGAGCTTTGTTCCTTTTAGGCTACCCATTATTGGTTCAAGAACATGGATATAACTCAAGTCAGGTCACTGAGATTTAATACCAGGAATTTTATTGTAACCGTTGAAATTATTTCTCTCTTCTGCTAGGGTGAGTTAAAGGATAGCATGGAAGCCTGGCAGGCATCTTGACATAACTAGAGGAGACTACTCCTGAGGATGCAACCTACACAAGGGAAAAGAGAGGTCAGAAGTAGAAAGAGTAAAGGAGAATTATGATTATATTAGTCGAGTGCCTGAATCTGATGGTGTCAGAAGTACATTCTTTATTGGACTTTTCTGCTTGTGTTAGATTTTTTTCCCTTGACACCAAAGTTCCTACCAAAAGAAAAAGGTCTATATGGTAGGAAGAATTTATTCATCCCTCACTATTATAGGATAATGATAAAGAAGGATGGTAGGTCAGAGGGTGCCATAGCATCCCACATGGAGACACACAAGGGTTAAAGAGCCATGGAGTGTGGAGACCTTGCTCCCTAAGAGGCATTGATGATGTGAGAATCTATTTTGGCATGGGCTTTATCACATCTTCTTTTTATTATTCTGTATTTGTTTACTCCCAGGCTTCATTAAATTGAGAATCCTTATCTTTTTATTCTTTGGGCCCAATATTGTACCTGGCACAAATTAGGTACATAATAAATGTTTGAGCAAAGAATGAATGAATATTCCTTATTAAAAGTGTTGTCTAGCATGGTACAAAAATTCAAGTATAGATAAATCTCTTTACTTCAATTGGTTTTCACAGCATGGGTGATTGATTTCTCAAATGCACATTTAGAAAGTATGGTATTTTAAAAACTTTCCAAATGCTCGCTGTCAAATGACTGAGATAAATATGTAGCAGGGAGTAAATTCTAGGCAGAGGGGATAGTTTGAATAAAGAAAGAATATAGAGAAGGACTGGCAAATTAAGAGGCACATGTTTCATGTTCTAGAATTGTCCACTATAGATTTTTTAATCAGTGTTTCATTTTCTTTGTTTTGTCATTATTTAAAAGTATCTTGTTAGTAGTTAGCAATAAATATGAAGAGTCTAAGGTTTCAAGCAACTTATAAACAAGGTATCCTATGACCACTGCATGGACGCTGGCAGAAAACATGAAATTCTGGGTTGGAAAAAAAGGACTTTATCACTTGTAAACATTAAGCAACTAAAGAACATTACATTAGAATCAGTTTCCCATACCAAAAGTCCCATGGGTAGGAATCATGGATGTGGCCAGATAGATGCCTGTAAATATAGTAGTTTGTGCTAAAGGAGAAGAACTCTGAAGTTGGGGAACCCCAATCATTTTTTTATTTTAAAGACAAAAGAATGGAGACATATAAACCAGAATAACACAAAAACAATACAGGAAATACAAAATTATAGATAAAATAGTAGGGAATTAACACTGGGTGCTGTATTATATAATGTTATCTTCACATTTGTTGCTCAATTATACAGATTATGGGTCGTTCGATTAATCAATTTTCTCCACCCTCATCTCCACTGTTCTACCACCCAATCAGTCATCTTCCCTCTGATAATAACTGTACTTTTGGTTTTATTTACTTCTTTGGGTTCTCACATTGGGAAGAGAAATGACTGCTTCAAATTATGCTGTAACAAATATGGGTGTACACAAATTGCTATGGCAGGAGGTGGAAAAGCACCCATGCTCAAAGATAGTAGATAGGCAGAAAATCAGGTTCACTATAGTAAAGCCCTCATTGACAAGCCCTCAAGGTGATCGGGGTCAAGTGGAGTCCATGGGGTTACCCAGCAAACCGCCAGGCTTCACCTCGATATAGCACATCTGGAGGCCAGTCAAATCCTCAGGGTCACCCAAGCAGACCACTGTGCTCTGCCCCATCATCATGCTGCTGGGGGCCCAGCGAAGTCCATGGGTTGCTCCCAGCAGACAGCCGGGTTATTTCCCATCTCTGCGCTGCCTGGGGCCCGGTGGAATCCATGGGGTTGTCCCTGCAGACTGCTGGGCTCTGCCCTGTCACCACACTGGCAGAGGCCCAGTCCAGGTCTTCAGGGTTCTCATGTAGCCTGGAGGGAAACCCCTTCCCCCTCAGGCTACTGAGCTCCCTGTCAAGGCCCCCAGGGTTCCCTTATAGTCCACTAGTGTCTCCTGTAGGCTGCCTATGACTCTTTGGAGGCTGTCCTCACCCAGCTAGAGAACTGGGTCTGTACCCTAGTTCCAGGTCTTCACCTCCTCCCACATCTTGATCTCCAGTGTTGCCATTCCCTGTCCCTTGCAGCTGGGCATTGGGTGCACTTACGATGCTGGGCACAAGTGGTGTGAGGTCTCCCCCACCCATGCTCACTGTGGTAGTTTAGGGTGTGTATTAAGTTTAGTTATTAGTTCTAAAAGAGAATTGGAGGATTTTCTCAGGTCTGCTGTGTAGAGTATGTTGTCTCTCAAACTCCAGGACTGCTGTTTTTCATGTAATTTGTCAGTATGGGTTCATACAAGGTTTATATGTGGAAACAGTATGAAGTCCCTCTTGGTGCTCATATTAGTAGTTTAGGGTGAGTCCTGAAGCCTGTGGACTCAGCCTGTTGCTGTTATGTGTTGAGTGCTTGAGCCACCAAGACTCAAGGTGCTCAGAGAGGGAGTTCAGGGTGGGAGCTGAAGCCCGGTAACTCAGCTCATGCTTCCTGCTTGGTGTTGGAGTGAGAAGGGCATGGGGCCGTGTGGTCCACCTCCATCTGTAGCTCTCTCTCACTGTGGTGCTCCAGTTCCTGTCTGTTCTTTGGCTGGATCCCTGGGAATTGCTGTGGCCCTGGGGTTGCTACCACTGTTCTCTGTTGCTCTCTGCTGGTAGCTGCTCACACAGTGGAGAGGCAGGAGGCCACAGCCTTGGGAGAGGCATAGAGCTGGATGTGGTGGGCTGTGTACTGTTTGCTTTAACTCCACCTTGTCTCCGGGCGCTGATTAGAAAGGTTGCTGCAGAGTGGGGATTTTGTTTTAGTGGTTGTTGAAACTTCTCATCCTCACACAGGGTTTGACAACACCTTCCAACCACTGCTGCCTCTTTTCCAGGCTGCACCTTCTCCTCTCTGGTCCTGGACCAGCTCTTGGAACTGTGCTTTCCTCTGGCCAAGAAGGAGGCTCCTGTTAACAAAGGCCTCTGAAGCTGAAGCTGTGAGTGCTGGAATGAGGGAGCAGGCCGAGGGTGTGTTTGGAGCAGTGACTCCCTCCTTCTCCACTTCCTCTTCCTCCGACTGCACCATGGTGGCCCTCCGAGACTTTCCTCCAGGAGAGGTCTTGTTTCCTCTTTCTGAGGGCTTCAATTCTCGTTTCAGATCCTTCCCGGGTTCAAGGTACACATTTCTCTCTTTCCTATCTTTCTCATGTTGCTATATTCCAGGGTCTGGGTGGTGATCCTCTGGGAGGATCTTTCTCTGCTGCTTACCCAGTTGCCATCTTCCTGGAAGTCCCCCCAATCTTTTTAATGGGCAGTATTTTGTTGCACTAGGCAGTAAATGTGGCTGCCATGTGCTTTGGAAGGAGGGGTTATCTCTATCGTTTAAAGCTTTTATACATTTAAAAATGCTTCAGAATATAGTCTGCAACAAAGGGCAGCTAGAGCCTTTTGGAAAGGGCATGCAAACCCATGACTCAATGAGTTCATCATTGATTTCTATAAGAAGTTTAGGGAAGTTCTAATGCTAATACTCCTCACACTTTCTAATGAAACTGATAGAGAAGGAGTACTGCTAAAGTCATTTCTGCCAGTTAGCATTTGCTGATTCTAAAACCAAATGAAGACCCAACCGAAAAAGAGAACTATTGGCAATGTCTTTAGTTAACATACATACAGAAATCCTCAATAAGATTCACTCAAATAAATCATCAAAAAGATCACACACCATGACAAGTTGGGTTCATTCCAGGGAAGCAAGATGATTTAAAATACACAAATCAATAAATGTAGTATATCACATAAATAGAAGCAAGGAGAAAAATCATATGATCATTTCAATAGATATGAAAAAATCCAGTATCCATGCATGACAAAACAAACAACTAACCAAACAAAACACCTCTGAAGAAAATAGGTACAGAAGAACCTTATCTCCATCTGGTAAAAGCCATTGATGTCTAGGTATGGTGGTACAGGCCTGTAACTGCAGCACTCTGGAAGGCTGAGGCAAAAGGATTGCCATGAATGGTTGGCCAGCCTGGGCTATACTGTGAGTTCAAGTGCAGCCTGGGCTACAAAGCAAGACCTTGTCTCAAAAAACAAAAGCAAAAGCTGTCAAGCATGAAAAACCTACTGCTAACATCATATTAAAAAGGAAAAAGACGCAAGTTTTTCTTCTAAAATCAGGAACAAGACAGAGATGTCCACTATTACCACTCCTGTTCAATATAGAAATTGAAACATTAGCAAGGGTAGTCAGGCATGGAAAAGAAGAAAAAGGAATATGAAAAGAAAGGAAAAATTCAAACTATCGTCATTGGCAGATGACAGGTTTCTGTATACAGAAGGCCCAAAAAGTTTCAACAAAAGACTTGTAAAATTTAAAATTTCATGAATTTACCAGGATACAAAATGAACACACAAAAATCAATAGTGTTCTTGTATACCAACAGTAAACCCACTGAGGAAGAAACGGGGTAAACAATATTATTCACAATAGCATCAAGAATAAGTACATAGTTTGGAAAAAATTAATCTAAACAAGGAAGTAAAATATCTTGCAATGCAAACTATAGTGCCCAGAAAATGGAGATTGAAGAGGAAAATGAAAAAATATCCCCTGTTCCTGGACAGGTAGAACTAATGTAAAAATGGCCCATATCACCAAAACTGATGCAACCCCAATAAATGCAATCCCAATAAAAATGTAACCCCAGTAAACATATCAACAGAATTGAAGACAACAATCCTAAAATTCATAAGGAAGTAGAAAGGACCTAGAATAGCAAAAGAAGTCCTGAGCAGCAAGAAGAAAGTATCACAGTTTCAGGATTCACATTATGTTACAAAGCTATACTGATAAAAGCAGCATGGTACTGCCCTAAAAACAGACATGTGGATCAAAGGAGCATGACAGAGGATTCAGACACAAGCCCAGGTATATTCAGCTACCTGATCTTTGACAAAGGAGCCAAAAACATGGTGTTGGGAAAACTGGCTCTGCACATGCACAAGATTCAATCTAGACCAATATATTTCAATATATTCTAAATTATAATCAAAGTAGATCAAAGACCTGAATGTTAGAACAGAAACATTAACTTGGTGGAAGATAAATAAATAAAACTTTTGAAGACATAGTTGTAGGCAAGGAGTTTCTGGAAAGAAACTCAATTGTAAAAGAAATAACATCAAGAATTAACAAATGGAATTATACCAAATTTAAAAGCTCTGCACAGCAAAGAAAACCAACAACAGAGTGAAAAGATGATCTACAAAATGGGAAAAATGTATTCCCTGGAGAGAAGACTAATACCTAGAAATATTAATATCTAAAAAAATTAGGCCCCTAAAATAAATGACCCATTCAAAAAATGGGCAACTGAAATGAATATAAACTTTACAGAATAAGTACGGATCAGCAATAAATAAACTAAGGAATAGTCAGCATCTCTGGTTATCAGAGAAATGCAAATTTAAAAACACTGAGATTCCATCTTACTCTACAGCTTTTTTTTTTTCCCCCCCGGTACTGGGGATCGAACTCAGGATCCTGCGCTTGCTAGGCAGGCGCTTACTCCACTGAGCTATATCCCCAGCCCCTACCATCTTACTCTAGAAACAATAGCTATCATCAGCTAACAACAAATGCTGCTGAGGCTGGAGGAAAAATGGAATCCTTCTACATTGTTGGTGGGACTGTAAACTAATGCCACCGTGGAAATGAGTATGGAGATTCCTCAAAGAACCCCACCCAGCTAGTTCCCTGCTAGATATCTACCCAAAAGAGTTAAAGACATCATATTAAAGTGATACATGCATAGTCATGTTTGCAGCCATGCAATTCATCATAGCTAAATCTTGTAACCAGCCTATATACCCATCATGAGAAGAATGAATAAAGAAAATTTTATATTTATATACAATGAAATACTCCTCTGCTATAAAGAATACACTTGAATCATTTGTAGGAAGTTGGTGTACCATGCGACCATAATATTAAGTGCAACAAAGCAGAAACAAAATTTTTTCTGCATAAATTAAAATTTATAAATTTATACATTATAAGCTTTTGTATAAATTTAAATTTACAAATTGTAAGATTAAATTTTTTATATATGAAACACAAAATATAAAGAGCAAAACAAAAGATAGGTAATGAGAAATAGAGAGAGAAATCCTTTGCAAAAGGGTAGGGGAAAAGAAGAAAGAAAAAGAGGCCAGGAGGGAAGGGGGGGAGAGAGGTAAGCTGTTTGATGTACATGTACCAGCTCATCACAAGCAATGTAATCATTCTGTACTGCACAAACACACTGATACACTAATAGAAATAAAAATTTTAAAAATCTCAATGTCAACAAAGACTTGCAAAAACACAAGAGACCCACTGTCTGTCCCTCACAGTAAAGGGGGAAAAGACCAGCCAAACGAAAACATTCAAGCCTGACTTCATTAAACCTTATGTATTTAATTTCCCCTCAGATAGAACTCTCACTGTATCAGTAAGAGAAGCTATGTAACATCCATGTCCTTCTGGATTCATGAAGAATAAAAAGCAGAAATTATTGTTTTTAAAAATCATTTTACAGAGTAAGATTCTTTTGGCTCTGGTTTTATTTGGATGAGTTTCAATACTTTTATTCCTAAGTGTGTTTAGGGTGATACAAGGAGGGAAAGTAACCACATTTTTGTTAGATCATTAACTTGATTCCCAGGTAGAATTTAATGATAAGATAGTGAAACAGTTCATGGGAGAAAGGTGTTGGACTGAGAAACAAGGAGTTGTTCAAAGGACTGGAAATGTGGGGCTGGACATTTTGAAGTAAAAAGTAACCACAGCAAAGGGCACATTGGGGTGAATAAAGCAAACATTGTCACTCAACCCTTAAACGTTATTTTAAATGACAGCTGAAATATTAAGCCAACACTGTGTTACCAGTGGTGTCCTGTGATACCCAACATACGTGCATCCAGAGTAACAGCAGGGCTATGCAATTTCAACTAAGGGGTAAGAACTATATCTGGGTATATCTGCCTCATTCATGAACAAGGCAAATGGGAATAAGATTGCTAAGGTCTGTGAGACTCAAATCACAGAAGGAACCCTAATACAAGTTCAGAGAAATAAGGTTAAATTTGTTCTACAGATTTTCAGTCTAGCTACTTAAATTTTGGGATTTTATATATATATATATATATATATATATATTTTTTTTTTTTTTTTTTTAGTACACGTTAAGAATTGGGAGGGATGAAATCTGTTATACATCTTATTAAAAGCATAGTCAACACATGCGGATGTTATTAATGTTAGCCTTACTTGTAAATATACATGACCATATTAAATATTGCAGGTCTCCACATTCTCAAATTCTGGAGGATACTGGAAATCCTGGGGCCCTTCTTCCTGGTCTGAAGTTATAATCAAAACACAACTGTAAAATGAAATTCTGGGTGAATCACTTCAGTGTCTTTCCATTTCACTGATGGTAAAGACTGAGTTCCTCATAGGCACCTATACCCCTTCCTTTATATGCTGGCCCCCCACCACATGAATGAAATGATTTTGAGAAAGGCAGTAATGCAACATAGCTCTGACTCTAAGATAGAAAATCTCACCAGTCAGCTATGGAAGCAGAAAGAAGATTGGCAGCACAATAATGCAGGATAGACATACTGGCAGCTAGGAGTAGGAAAGAAATAGGAACAAGGATGAGGGGGTGGGTTTTTAAGATGGATCCAACAAGATTTTCTGAAAGATGAGCTAGCATGAAAGAAGTAGATAATTTTTGTACATAAGTAACAGCAAGAATGGAATTACTATTTACTGGGACAGGAAATACCACAGGAGTTCAGGCTTGGTAGAAAAGACCAGGAGTTCAAAGTTAGGATGTGAGATTCTTTACTGACTACTCAACAAGAAAAGCAAGTTATTAGTTAGACGAATACATCCAGAGTTCACAGGCAAAACCCATTAGCATTGGCATTGAGCTGGTATTTGAATTCACAAACCTGGATGAGATCATCAAGGGAATGAGTGTACTGTTAGTCTAGAGTTTTAGGAATAGTGAGGGGCAGGGAAATGAGATACATCAAAGACACCGAGGAGGAGAAGCCAGCAGATATGAAGGAAATTGAGAAAGAGAATGTGAATCAAAGCAAAGAAACTCTGTTAGTAACATAGAGGGTCAGCAGTATCAAATAATGAGGAGAGATTTAGAAACACAGGACAAAATAACAAAAACACAAACAAAAAACATGGGACCATTGGATATGGCAATGTGGAACGTAAGGGTGGATCTGGCCTTCATTTCATCCAAATGTGTACAATTGGGGAACATTTTTTAAGAGACAATATAAATTAAGTATAGGGTCTCTTGAAAATGAGGGTTTTGAAACTTAAGCATTATTAATTGTAAGGTAAATCTATCTCAGATGGAAATTACTGGTAAGTGTGGAAAGAGTGCTCTCTGAAGTGGTGGAAGGGACTGTGTAATAGCTCAAGGAAAACTAGGAGGGAGATAAATGAACACAGAGAGTACAGACAGCATTTCAAGCAGTTCTCCAACGGGAGAGAAAAGATAAATGGGGTGGCTGGCAGGGATAATTTGGAAGTTAAAGGCAAGTTTTCTTTTCTTCTTTTCTCTAATAAGAGATTAGAGTACATTGAAGGACATAATCCAGGGAGGCAGGCTAAAGACAGAGATGAGGGGGTCATGGTTAACCATTGGAATACTGTCCTTCAACAGTTGCAGCACACTGGGGTCCTTTGTAGAAGTAGGTACCATGGTTTAAAGAGCAACAAGATAGTTTATAGCTGATAGAAAACAGTAAACACGGGGAAAGAGGCTCAAGTCAGACTGTGCTAAAGTTCTCCTTTGATCACAACTGGATTTTCTTTTTTGCATAAAAAAGGAAACAGGCATCAAGAAGAGGGGGAGATACAGCAAGTGGGTGTTGAAAGGAAGAGAAGTAGGAAGTAGCTCTTTGGAGGAACAAGACAGAATGTGGTGGAAGACGTGGTGGAGAATTTCTGGGCTGTCCTTAAACCCTTTGGAGGTTACAGATCATGACATTTTAGTATGAGTGTGTTATTTTCAGGCCATTTTCTGCTAGCTAGATGAAAACAGAATTTGATTAACCCAAGATGGCAATAATCAGGCAAGAATGATGAGTGGACAAGGATCTAGTTAACCCCAAAATCCAACCAGACTTCTTCCTGTTCTTCTAATTTCTGGATATCAGAAATTGAAATGTCAGACCTGCCAGACCTACACAACAAAATTACCATTGGAAAGGTATGACGGGTCATGAACTTGAGAAAACAGAGGTGGAACTCACAGTTTCCAGGGGACAGTTGGGCAAGGCAAGCCAATAAAGAGCTAGACAACAATTCCGGGGACACACAGACATAGAAGCCAAGAGGATAGGGTCGTCTAGGGATGGGCAAGGGCCCAGATAAATAAGAGGTATCCTAATAAAGACAATTGGGGAGTGGGACTAAGGTATTGCACAGGAAGAAAAACATAGTAAGTTGTGAAATCCAGGGCCTGGAACAAACAAAATTAGTCTTCTTAAATGCTCTATGAGTTGGCTACGGCTCAATTCACTGAGGAAAAGAAAAAAGAAATCTAGATTTTCCCAAATGGTATTCTTTCAGTGAATGGTCTTTGAATGAGTTTGAAGATGTCTCCAGGTGAATCAGACCCAGGTAGTGTTTCACATTTAGAGGCAGCAGCATAACATGATGAAGGCTGGTGACCAGAAGATACTAACTCATTACAGTCATAAGAGAAACCCTGGGACCCTCATTCTTTGTTACTCTGTAGTCTGTTTCACCTCAGTTTTATGTTTAGCTGCAAAGCACAAGGTGTGCTTTAGATGAGATAGGAGATTCTGTTGAGAGCTTGGCTAGTGTTATAATGGGAAGTACTCAAAAGTTCTTGGGCCACAAGGGTGTAAGTATCTGAGAATATCTTTCAAGATCTTTGTTCCCTGTATCTAATGGCTACTCTGAAGAGACAGGTTTTTAGGATGACTTGTCTTTCAGGAAGGAAATGTGAGTGGTTTACATTTTTTATGGAATCGTTATAAACCTTATTTCTTGCTTGGCTTTCTAAACTGAAAGCTAGGGCTGCAATGATGGCCTCTGAACTTATGTAGGGGTGCCTCGTGGTTACAAGAGAAGGTGTTCTAGAAAAACAAAAAACTATGGTCTTTCTTGTGAGAACAAATTGACTGCTTTGAGAGACAGGGCAGGTTTTAATTATCACTTTGATGAGCTAGGTAATTTCAAGCTTCAGAATTATAAAATTAACTGAAATCACAAACCGTAGTCATCAAGCTCCGCATGCAGGTACTGACAATGGAGAAATGCCCTTTCCTTCCAAACTAATCATTTGTTTGACCATGTGCTGTCTAGTGGTATTCACTTGCCACTGGGGCTGTGACAGCAGACTTGGTAAAGTAAGTGACCAAGAGAAGGGACAGGATCTTCAAGGTGTGTCACCTTCTGCTCCAGGGTTTTCCCTTAAGAGAATGGAGTAGGCAGTTTATGTTTGATTCCTACAAATAAACATCTCTTCATATCTACATATGTATTAAACTACTTCCCACATAACCTTGTCTAATATTTAGGGATTCCTAATCCTTCACTTTCTTTGTGAGTGAATTCGGAGTCCTTTATTTCAAATTGAGGTAAAAATCACAGGATATCATATGATAGAGTAACATACTGGTATGTTTTTGACCCTCATGGTAGTTACAGCTCATTCCATTTTTAAACGTTATTTGCAAATGTCATGCCAGTTGTACGATCATTTTAAGAACTGTTCTTGATTTGCTTCTTAAACTACTACTTATTGAATGCTACCGATGTAGTAGGCAGAACTCTAAATTTATATACAACTTTCTAATTTAATCCTCATAATGCAAATACTGTACTATTGACTTCCCCTTTTGCCTTTTTAAAAAGTTTATTTAAAAAAAAATAAATAAAAAGTTTATTTTAAAAAATAAAAGGAAAGCATATTAACAAACAGACATCCACTTACAAAATAGCATAAGAACAATATAAGCAATACTGAA
The DNA here is from genome assembly GCA_004027595.1 of Dinomys branickii. NCBI lineage: Eukaryota > Metazoa > Chordata > Mammalia > Rodentia > Dinomyidae > Dinomys > Dinomys branickii. The sequence continues at coordinate 40,506 of PVLD010013160.1, read as the reverse complement.
TTACACACAAAGTGGTAGGAAATTAACAATGGTTGTTGTATTACATATCGATATCTTCAACGTGATTTCTCATGAAAACAAATAGAGCCATGCAAACTTGATAAAATAATTAATCATTAACTGATCCTTTCAGTAAAGTGATAGAAGTCAGTAGTACAACCATGTTAGCTATCCTGTGTATACATATGTACATAGTTTCCCCTTCTTTCTTTTCTCTTGTCCCTCATCCCAGTTGGTCTTTACTTTTGAGCAGTTTCCTTTCATTTCACAATGTCTATCATACCTCTTAATTTTTATTGACTGTTCAATGCTCTTATACTAGTGAGATAGTACGTTGCTTACCCATGGAGGTCTGATTTATTTCACTTATGAGTATGGTCTCTAGTTGTGACCATTTACCTGTTAAAGCCTTGAGTTTATCTTTCTTCATAGCTGAATAATTTTCCATTATATAAAAATACCACAATTTTTTTTATCTATTCCTCAGTGGGTGGACATTTGGGTTACTTCCATGATTTAGCTATAATAGCTATAACAAATTGAGCTGCTATAAATATGGATGCACATATGTCACTGTGATATGATGTTTTCAGATCATCTGGCAAAATACCCAGAGGGGAATAGCTGGATTAAATGGAACCTCTAGACCTAGTTTGCTGCAGAATCTCCAAACTGATTTCCACAGTGGTTTCATCAGTCTGCATTCCCACCAGCAGTGCAGAAGGGTTCCTATTTCTCCACAGCCTTGCCAGCATTTGTTATTGGTTGATTTCTTAATGATGGCCATTCTTACCGGGGTGAGATGAAATCTCAGTGTTGTTTTAATTTGGATTTCTTGAATGACTGATGATGTTGAACACTTTCTCTTGTATTTATTTGCCATTTGTATTTCTTTATCTGAGAAATGTGTATTCATCTCAGATGCCCATTTCTGGAATGAGTCTTTGAGTTTTGGGGGGCTGATGTTTTTTAAAATTCTTTACATGTTCTAGATAGAAGACCTTTGTCTGAGGGACAGTCAGCTAAAATTTTTTTTTCCCAGTTTGTGGGTTTTCTTTTTACTCTGCTGGGGATTTCTTTAGATGTGCAGAAACTTTTCAGTAGAATGAGACCTCAGTTGTAGATTTTTGAAATATTTCCCATGTGGTTTGTTTTTTGTTTATGAACTCTCTGCCTACCCCTATGTCTTTGAGGTTTTTACCTACTTTCTCTTCTGATAGATTTAGTGTTTCATTTTTAATATTGAGATCTGTGATACATTTTGACTTGAGTATGGTACATGGTGGTAGACTTGGGTCTATTTTCAGTCTTTGGAAGGTGGCAAACCAAGTTTTCCAGCACCATTTATTAAAGAGGCTATCTCTCTTCCAGTGAGTTTGTCTGGCCCCTTTGTAAAAGATTAGGTGGCTGAGTGTGTTTGTGGTTGTGGCTGTTTCTTCCAGTGTGTTCCATTGATTCTCCAGTCATTTGTTTTAGCCAGTGCCATGTTGATTTTATTAGAGTAGCTTTGTAGTATAATTTCAGATCAGAGGTTGTGATTCCACCTGACTTGTTTTTGTTGTCTAAGATTGCTTTTGCTATTCTGGGTCTCTTCTGGTTCCAGATGAATTTAAGGAATGTTTTCTCTCAGTGACCTCCCCTTTTGTGCAAAGAATTAAGGCACAGAGGGGTTAAATAACTTGTGCAAGGGAACCCAGCTGGTCTAGGGCAGAGCTAGCTCTCTAGTGCAGTGTGTCTCCAGACCCAGGTACTTTCAGTCTCTAGTCTTCTAAAATAATGCTATTACCCATAAAAGAAATCAGTTGTCTCTTACAATGATGAATAATCAACAAGAGAAGGGCTCAAAGCACAAACTGAATAGCATCTGCTCAAGATAGTGTTGGAGGAAGTCTTGAATTAGTGCAGCTTGAGCCATGTGGCCTCGGAGGTGTCTCCCAACTGACTCTTACAGTTTGGTGAGAGGTCTACATATTTTTACCACTAGGCTTGGAGTACAGAGTTGGTGGCCATGCCAGACCATCACGGGAACTATGAGCGAGGAAACAGATGGACTGGGTAGGCACAGTCACCAAGAGAAAGCTTTACTTTTCCAACATGTTGGCTCTACTTCTACTCTGGTTAAAAACTGCTGGTCCTGTGAATAACTTCTCCATCTCTTTTTTTCAGACTCAGTGAGCGATTTCATGCCTATAAAGTATGGGACATTCTGTTTGAGTAGCAATGATATTTCTAAATTGCCCTACACATACTATTTTACTGTTGCTATACTGGAACATAGCTCCCCCACCAAGCTGAAAGATGTTGTCTAATTTATAAAGAAGCAGGGAGAACAGCAGGACAGCAGTGCTAGGTCAATTATAATAGCAAATGTAGATGACAGAAAGTCTTTATTACATACCATGCACAAACTGAGGTTCTGAGAAAACAAAATGACCCATCTGAGCTCTAACATCTCTTTTTTCTCTAAACTCAGGAAAAAGGTCTTTGTAGCTTCTTTCCATTTTTATCTCATGAAAATAAATTAGGCAAATGATCCACCTGTGTTGTCTTCCAAAAATGGTGGACACAGTGAATGCAATTCCTGCTCCCAGAAAGCTCAGCGTCCAGGGGGCAGGCAGTTATGATGCACTGTGAAACAACAGGAAAACTTTGGAGTAGTGTATTGGCACAAAGTAAAGGCTCTTAACTCACATTTGGCTGGTTAAGGAAAACTTCTTTAAAATAGGTCATATCTGAATTATTACTCAAAAGATGAGTAGGGATTTTCTAACCCAGTGACAAATGTGTGGGGCTGGGAGTAGAAGGACAAAGTGAATTAGGCAGACTTTTGCATGTGAATTATGTGAAGAGGAAAACAAGTAGAGTGTTTGGGAGTCAGAATATATCCCAGGAGTTTTCATCTACTTCCTCAGATACATAGTTAAAGGTCCTAGAAAACTGCACCATTTTTTTCAATATAATCTAATGATTTTCTTTTTTTATGTATTTTTATTTTAAAGATTAAAAAATACTAACAAAACAACAACAATGAAGACAAAAACAAAAACAACACAAATGACACATGACCTCGAAACAAAATGCTAGGCATTAACAATGGTTGCTACTTTACATACTGTTAACTTCAACGAAGTGGCTCAGTGCACCAGATGTAAGAATGTAAGATTGATCAAGCAGTCAAAGACAGTAACAAGTAATAAAAAGAAAAACCTTGGAAATGATACAGAGCTTCACCATAGAAAATGGTAGGAATTCAACAATGATTCTTAAACTGCATATTGTTGTCTTAAAATCAGTATTTCCCATTTCCTCCCTACTATAAGAACCTGAAAGAGTAAATAAAATCTGATGAGTCCAGTACATATTGTGAAAGGAAAGAAGCTGTTCAAATAGGAAGGAGCAACTGGGAAGAAGGAGGGATAGAAAAAAAGGGTAGAAAAAAATACATATATGTATTTACAGGGTAGCTAGGATAATTATACTACTAATATCTGTTGGTTAATTCACAGGAACAGTTAATGTGTAACTTTGATCAATCTAATTTTTTCTTAAGTAATTTTAAAGAGATATAATTCATCCAGTCATAGTGTACTATTTAAGGACTTTTGTAATTGCAGATTAATGCAGTATATTTATATATGCTTACAGATACCATCATCATAACTTTGAAAACATTTTTATCATTCCAGAAGAAAGTCTTGTGAGTTGTAGCTGTCGCTCCCTAAGACAACAAGCAATCTGTTTTTAGACATACAAGTGATCTTCAAGTATTAAAAATGTGTAAGAATCCATTGCAGACTAATTGGTTCTGAGGATAAACATCTAGAAACACAAACTTCTAGTATCACAGATGACACATTTCTATGTCTATTGCAATGGTGATATACACGTTTATGTGCTCATGAATGCATGAAAGAGGTTCTCTAATTGAACATGTGTGCACAGATGCACACAAAAGGAGGCTGGTGAAAGAAACAGCTTCTAAGAGATCCTAGAGCAGTGGTGGTGAGCCTTTGCCATGGGTGCTGCAGCCAGCTATTTGTTAGCACTGAAAGCTCTAAAGGGTTTCCCATCGCTTGCTAGAGTAATGAATCAGACTCCTCACTTCTAGCTCTAAAATAGGTTTTGAATAGCAGCAATACTTAATTGTGAGAATTGATCTTTTGAGAGAAGCTTTTCATTTTCTATTTGTTCAGCTCAGAACACAGAGCAGTTAACGCTGAAAGAATTTGGAAACTCCAAGTATGCCTATTTACATATGAAGAATTTCCCACCCAAAACACTTCCACAAAGATGGGGGGGAGCTGGAAGAGAAGAACATTTTCCAAACTCAGACAATGCCCAAGGCCCGTGGCTCGAGAACAGTGAAGAGGCAGAATCAGCAAACTGCAACTCCATGTAAGTTTGGGGAAGGATCCCCAGAAGAAAATCAACCATTGCTTAGCTTTACGATTATTATCAGAGAAAACTAAAAGTCTCAATGAGAAATCCCAGCTTACTCTTGTTGTTTTAAGTAGCTGTGATTAAGTGAAATAATGAGGGAAATAATTCCTTATTCTCCTGGCCCCACCTGGATATTTCCATAGAATCTCAAGGTGAAGAGCATCTGAAAATTTCCCAAGCTTCCCAAAAAGGTATTAGAAGTGATTACGAGTGAATGGGAAATCCTGACAAGTACTATGGTTGGGCTACACAAAACACAAGTGATTCGTGTAGGTGGGGACATGTTCTGATGCCAAAAATGAGTGGCTCATCTCAAGAGAAGAGACATAAACAGATGGCCTGGAGCCAGGCATCCTCCTCCAAGATGCAGGGATGTGGAATTCCTCCTGAGAACTTTCATGCCCCATAAAACGAGTCTTTTAATATTTTAAGGCTGAACCAAACTGCAACCCCTTCAATCTTGGTGCTAACTGCAATAATCTCTGCTTTCTCTAAACCTGTAGCCCTTGCCCATTCCACTTAGTTCCTACTAGGAGACTGTCTTGCATTCCTTATTTTTCTTTTTTCTTTTTCTTTTTTGGCGGTACTGGGGATCGAACTCAGGACCCTGTGCTTGCTAGGCAGGTGCTTATTCCACTGAGCTATATCCCCAGCCCTTCCTTATTTTTCTTTGATCTTAATTCACAAATTAATTTTCAGTCTTAATAGTTTATACTCTATTCCGACAGAACATCCTGTTAAGTACTGGGTGAACAGAACTCGCAGGAGGCTCAAAATCCTGGCTTTGGCATCAGAATGACCTTCATGTATGTGCTGGGTCTGCTACTTGGGCAAAAGACTCAGCTTCCAGTTCCGTTCAACAAGGACAGGAATTTACTCTGGGTATTGCGAGGACTGATTGTAACAGAACAGTATTTATCAAGTATTTACCAGTGGCTTGTCCTGGGATTGCCTTTTCTCATTTTGACCATTTCTCTGATTCAAGACCCAGGCTTGTTTACTCACTGCTTCAGGAAGAACTACCACACTGTGGGAAAATTCTAAAAGGGCTAGGGATGTAGTTACATATGACAGTGCTGGGTTCAATCTCAGTTGAGAGAGACAAGAAACAGACAGACAGACAGACACAGACACAGACACACACACACACACACACACTCACACACATGGAATAAATCCCAGTCCTCCCAAAATACAAGTTTTGCTGTCTTTTGAGTTTGAAAAGCTTAGCTAAGAAAATGAATGAAAAGGACTAAAGATATGATGAGAATGGAATGTTTCTTCACTCCTGGACCAGAAAAAAAAGGGGACTGAGTTGAGAAGAAATGAAAAAGACAGGTATGGGTGACAGTTCCTGAGTTATGTCCCGTAAGCGGAATTATGTCTTCCTATGGAGAATAGGAGAAAAAAAGAGAGAGCTTTATGGTACCTAAGGCATTCTGTACAGTAGTAGAAAGATCTCAGGAGTGGCGGATTCAGGGTAAGAATAGCTGTCTTGGGACTGGACCGTAAAACCACAAATAGTTTTAGGAGGTTTTCAATGTTCTCTGATGAAAGAACAAAAGGTGTATTGAGCATGGGATACCAAGGATAGGAAACATCTTTGGTCATAAAGAAAGAAGCTTTACAGAAACTAATTAGAACTATCTCATTGTGACCTATGAAGCCTAAGGACCAGATGTGATGATAGACACCTCACTGTATATCATCATGGACAGAAGACATCAAGAACCACGTGGTCATGCTCCATGTGGACAAGATACGCCCTGAGGAAATCACAGGGGGTGCCCCAATTGATAGCTTCTTTTGTGTCAATCTGGTGGAATGAGAATTAGATATTAAGTTTGTAAAATAACAAAGCATTATATGTCTTGGAGGTTTGAGTTGTCCTTCAAGTATGTACACATTACATGCCATAAAATGCTTGGGTAGGTGGTAAATCCTCAGCATTTTATCTGTTGGCCAAAAAATGTTATGATTGCTATGTTAGACAACACCTTCACTGTACAAAGTAAAGACTGCCAAACAATGGCCTGAGGACCAAACCTGACTTACTAGTTATTTTTATAAATAAAGTATTATTAAAACATAGTCAAACCATTTAGGATAGCCATTGTCTGTGGATGCTTCGGTGCAACAGAGCTGAGTAATCAACACAGATCATCTGCTTCTTCAAGCCTAAAATATTTATGCTCTTGCCTTTGGTAGACAGTGTCCACCAGCTCCTAGTATAGCATCTTTATTGTGATAGGATAACATACTTGTACTTTTGAGTCAGGGATTTTCACAAAAACAGAATCAACAGGAGATAGGTAAGTAGACAGAGGGACAGATAGACATATAACTCCTATTGGTTCTCAGATATATGGGAGGGAAGGGGAAGAAGCCATTGACTTACACAGTAATGGTGTCTTGCCAATTTGAACCATGGCAAACTAGGGTAGGCCAGCAGGTTGGGGAAGAGTTGTCCATGATGTGTAAAGATGGTCTCCTAGCAGAATTCCCTCTTCAGTCTTTTTTTAAGGCCCTTAACTGACTGGGCAAGGCCTGCCCATATTTTGGAGGCTGCTCAAAGTCTACTGAGCTAAGTGTCAATCTCATTTAAAGGAAATCTTCACAGAAACACTTAGATGAGATCAGGCATGGTCAGGGTGGTATGGCCATAGACCACTAAAACAAAGTAACCCAATATCTGGGTAATGTGCTCAGGTAAAAATAACATGCACACACACACACACACACACACACACACACACACACACACACACACCTAGTTCTTTGAAATCAAGTAGAGAACACTGCCCCTCTGTATTTTCTCTAAAAAATGTCCCGTGGCTTATTCTGATTGGTTTCCTGTCCATAAGGAAGGAGACACACAGCTTCTTCACAGTTCTTCACAATCCTCAGTTCCTTCTCCTCCTAGGGAAAACATGTTTGCTACAGTGATTCACATTTTCTCCCTGAGAATGAGATGAAGGTAAATATTTCACATTTCCCTTCCTGGTCGTTTTGGTACAGCATCAGCATGAAAAGACTAAATCCAAGTGGATTTTTATTTAAATCAGGTGGCATAAAAGATGACACATTTCTTTCTTCTCTGTGGGAAAAGCAGATGGGCCTAATTAATAAAACGTATCATATCAATCTTCAATTATGTCTCAGTGGGGAGGGAGAATAACACAGTCTGGAAGATTTTAGGCCTTAGAGAATGATGCTTTAATTAAATAAACACATTTTTAGTTTTGTATTTAGGAAACAGCCTCACAAACAAAGTACGAGGGTCTGGTTTTCAGGAATAGGGGTGAAGTGCAAAAAGCCTTCATTCATAGCACACACTGTTTTCTTCACTTTTATTGAGCTGGGAAATTTTTGTCCTATCTCTCTCTCACAGGGTCATTGTGAAAAGCAAATGATATTTAGGAATGAATTTTGAGAATTTTAAAGGACTATATGAGTAGAAGATGATAAAGAAATAACCTGAATAATCAAGTTGGTGATAGTTCAGATTTGAATGTAAATACCCAAGAAATTTTTAAAAGCCCTCGCAGAATGGCCAGACACTAATACAAAGCAAAGGCCGGGGAGAGGTAATTAAATAGAATGCAGGATTCCAACATGCTCACCTTTACTCCCAGATCTGGGAGTCAGCATTTCTTCTGAAAATTACAGTGACCTGGGTGGAAAGGTGAGTCCTGCAGTTAAACTCCAAAGCTCCTGCCACTGGAAAACTTTAATTAGACAACATACTGCAACCACAACCATTTAGGATGTAATATTTTACCAGGCAACCACAGAACCTCCAGGACCTTGCAGTTCGTAAAGTTCAATTGTAATAGCAGTTGTCTCCGCAGAGCAAGCAGGACATGTGAGGGGAGGGTATACCAGAAGTCCCTGCAAATACAATAACAAATGACAGCCATGGAAACCTCAGTGGCAGGAAGGCAATCAGGAGCGGTGGAAACTGGGGAGATTTACATACCTCCTATCATTTCTGCAGGCAGCAGCTCTAATTGGCTGGTTCCAACTCTTGCTGAATAAGAATGGGAGTGTATAAAACAAACACACAATTTAAGAAAATCCTTCCTAACTAAAATTAGAAAACCAAAACAAAGCACAATCCATATGTTAAGCTAAACATACACAGCCTGTCAGTTGCAATTTCTGACAGGCTTATTCTTCTATATATATATATATATATTTTTTTTTTTTTTTTTTGATGGTACTGAGAATGGAACAATGCTTCTGCATTGAGCTGTATCTTTAGCCCTTTTTCTTTTTTGTCCTTTATCATTTTTAATTTTGAGACAGGTTCTTGTTAAGTTTCTCAAGATGTCACTCAACAACCTTATGTGCTTTTGAGAGGTGATTAGATTATGGGGCTCATAGCTTATTTGCTGCTCGGAGGTGGGGTCTGGTAAGAAGAGACAGGTCACTGGGGAGATGACCCGGGGTGGTGCAGCTCCCTTCTTGAGTCTTCCCTGACACCTGGCTTCCTGAACACGGTAAGGTGAGCCTCCCCCTCCCTCAGTGCTGGGACAGGGGCGCACATCATTGTACACAGCTGTACTCAGAACTTCTAAATAATAACAACTAACCTTGATAAGGGCACAAACTACTCTTGGCTACTTGGGTTTAAATCCTTGCTTTACCCTTTCTGGCTCTGTCACCTTAGGTAAGTCACCTAATTCCCTATTCTTCTGTTTCCTCGTCTGTAGCACAGGGACCATCTAGTACAGACCTCTTAACTCTTCACAATATGAAGATTACATGAGTTAATGTTTGTAAAGTATTTAGGACAGTGCTTGCAAGATTGTAACTTCCAAATATGTGTGTGAGTTTTAAAAAGTCATGTTTTAAACATAAAAATTATGTTTTGAAAAATGAACAGCTGGTTCATAGAGTAAAAGATATTTTGGTACATTTTTAATATTTTATCAAAATATCAAAGACTACTAAAAGTCATGAGCCAAACTCCATATCTAGTTTGCTTTTCTAGGTTACCATAAATAATAGCAAACATTTGGTGTTTCGTATGATAGTTCTGGATATTTGGACAAACATAGATTCTCACTGATAACTCCTTCCAGGGCTTGTGACACAGAACTGATTTATTTCTTAAATTTGGCACAATCTTCTCTCCACCCCTCCTGCCTCCCACTTCCCTTCTCGGAATCTGTCCAACAGATCAAGTCAGAGCATCCTTTCCAAGAACAACCCTGATGAGCTCAACCAGCTGTCAATAGGGAAGAGGAGGCCCCAAACGCTCAGGCGAGATGGCGAGGCCTTACACGCACTGACCCTACATACATTTTCAGTTTCCTCTTTTCTCTGTCACCTACAAGTTACAGCTCACGATCTTCCACCCTTCGGAGCTCCACATTTTATCATCCTTTCTGATAAACCCAAACACTACACTTCCTTTAACAGTGCCCCCCAGTTCCATGCCCTTTCCACGGTATAATTCCTGCCCCGCGTACTCCCTTTTGATGTGGTACTCTTCTTCCTAGACTGTTGCTCCCTTGGCACAGAAGCCAAAATTCTGAATCTTTGGCATTCCATAGTGTCGTGTGTGAGAAGGCTAGCCATCGATGTTCGCCATTTGTCACAAAGAAGGCAGAGCAGTACTATCAACCAAACATTTTAAAAAACATTTTATATTTGGGATAATTGTCAGTCTATAGAAAAGACGAAAATAGAAAGCATTTCTGCATATTCTTTACCTAGATTCCTTGGCTGTCAACATCTTACATAACCAGAATATACTTTCATGACTAAGAAACTAACACTGATAAAGCAGTAGTGACTTAAATTCAACTGTATCTGGATTTCACTAGTTTCACTTCTTTGTCCTTTCTCTGGCTAGAACCAGGCTAGCATAGAAGCCCAAGTCTCTCTTTCACTAGCCCTTTTCTGTCTCCCCAAGTGATCCCTTCTTGAAATGGTCCAGAAGTATTCCAGTTGCAAGGCCGATATGCTTGGCATTCCATGGCTAATAACAATATTTTTCTGGTTTTAATCTGAGCTTTTAAATAATAATATAAATCTTGGCTAAGAGTATAACCTCAGCGAGGCTATCTGGACTTGATAGTACATTTCCTGTGAGGACTTGTTCCGAGGTCTAAAAGGACACTTGAAGTTATGGCGGTATAAGAAAGAGTGGAATGTGGGGGCAGAAAACCCAGCTTTACACGGCCCTTTAAAGCACCGTGTGTAAATTTGAGGAAACCAACTAAGCACTGAGCTTTGGCACTTCTGTGTATTAAGGAGACACTGTAGATTCTGATGGGCTGTTTTGGCTTCCCTGCATCCATTTCTCTTTCTTCATGGATTTTCTCTGGGGATTTTTCCTCACAGAACACAGCCCATTGGAACTGTCATCTAGCCCCATGCTCCCTAAATTAAGGCGTCAGGAAGGAACTTAATCTGGATACTCTAGCATGCCTCGCTGAAGATACTATGCTTGAGCAGAACAAGGAAATAGGAACCAAGTGGAATTTTCTTCATCCTAGCCATGTCCTACTGATTAGGCTACTCTGGCTCACAGAATTACTGCCTGGCAGGCTTCAGAAGGCATCTTACTTCCTTTCTATCCCTACACCTCGTTTTGTAGCCGCTCATTAATTTTAGAAGCTGTCTGACATCCTTTAAGAAATACCCTCTTTCAGATAAGGTAAGCCAACATTTCTCTTATTTATTTCCAAAGTAGCTCAGGTAATTAAAAACAAGTGAAAGAAAGGGGGGGGGCGGGAATTATATACTTCTGTTAAGTGCTATGATGCTACGACTGTGTGACTTGGGTTCTACAGCAGCAGGGGAGCTACTGCTTTTCCAGGCTAGAAAGATCAAAAGAGCAAATAGCTACAGAAAAAACAGGTACTGCTACAAATATCTCAGTCAATAAATCCATTCAGATAAAAACCATTAGGTCTCTCATTCACTCAACAAATATTTAAATACCAAACATTCATAGTCATCAGCCACCATGCTCAAAGTAGCAGCTGTTTCAAAATAATTGTCAAGGCAATTCAAGGCAGAAGCTGGCCCTTGGCAACGCTTCCACCTCTGCAGTAAGATGGTGGTGAGCTTGTGCTTGTGCGTATGTGTGTCTGGCAATACGGAAAGGGGTGGGGTGGAGATCAGTAGAACATCTCATGTTTCCTGCAGTGGCTGGATGGCTCTCTTTGGTTACCAGTGCTGCTGAAGCACCTACTGGGGACTCAGGTCTGTCATGAATGTTGGCTTCCTCCCTTCCTTTCCAGCCAGCCACCCTGTGATCAACTCTGGATGGTGCAAAGCTAACAGTCCTGGCACTGCACGAACGGCACATTTCTCTTGTGCTGCTACCAGCTTGGGGTTCCTATCACTATCACTTGTCAGGAAATAGCCATTTATGGCACAAGTTGATGTAGAGGGGAGGGAGTGCTCGTGAGTGGAGGTATGATACAGTTTTCCAGCCTCTCGCTGCCTTTTTTGCTGGGCACATTATCTGCTGTCTTCCTCAAAGTGTAGCTTTGATAACAGTGACATTTGGGGCCCTCTAAGGATATCTCCAATAACCGTTCAGCTCAGTGACAGAATGCCCGTGCACGTGAGTTGTCTATCTCCAGGAAACAGCTCACCTCCCCTTTTGTCTTTGTTCTGTTTCATGATCCTTGCCAAATGCCTTTTGAAAGAGGAAAAGAACTAACATGGATGAAAAAGATGGAAGGAAGGAAAGGCTGTCCTGCTCAAATGTATGTTTAATTCTGCTGATTTTCAGACTGCTTATATCCCAGGGGGGCCCTTTTAGAGTCCTTGAGACTCCATTTGCTCAGATGCCACTGCCTCTTGCAGGGTGGGAGGAAGGAATCAAGGTGGTATAGTTCTGCTGAGCACAGGAGCACAGGCCTGTAATATTAGCTACTCAAGACAGAGGCAGGAGGAGAGCAAGGTTGAGGTTAGCCTCGGGAACATAGCGAGAGACCCTACTGCAATACAAACTAAAAGGGTTACGGATTGAGTTCAGTGGCAAGGACCTGGGTTCCACCCTTACTACTGTCAAAAGGACAAACAAAACCCATCTATTCCTATTCAGTGTTACTATTGTGTGGTTTGGTTTCCTGGAATTTTGTCTTCATATTCCTTAGCTCCTGGCCAACCTGCCTTCCATGCCTAATCTGTCTTCTCTCTTTGCTGCAGCAGTAGATTTCTACAAATTCATTCTTCCTGTGTGTGCCAGTTTCCAGGAGGTTGTAGTATTGTCTGGTGAGGCATGAGCCAATCTGGAGCTGACTGCTGGAGCAGGTGCCTATGATGGACAGTCAGTGTGTAAAGAGCTGCCTGGAGCATGGGATGGCTGTGACAAATGGGATTCACCCCAGAGGGGATCAGACAGATTAATAAACCACAGGCACATTTATTAAATCCTGACAGGGGCTGACAGTGGAGAAGAAATGGTCAGTTTTAAGGAGTGCTCCTGGGCAGTCCTCAAGATCAGGATTCCTTGCGGGTAGGGCTTTGCCTGTAGAAGTCTTGAAAGCAAAACTGGTCAGAAATTCACAGAAAGTCATCACCAATTACTCTAAGGAGTTATTCAAATTGGTAACCTCAAAGCACTTTGCTTAAATCATTGGATGGACCTAAAGCAAATGTTATTGGCCGCAGCTCTGTCCCCAGGACACTTGCAAGTCTGTCAGCCTCTGAGTGAGCTTTGTAGCAAGAACTGTGGCTGTTCTGTTTTCAAGAGGGGTCCTCTTCAAGAATAAGACAGCTGGGGACCCATGTGTGCAGGCCATGAGCCTGTCCAGGCAGACTTTTCATGAGGGTTCTGCTGCCAAGGGAACCAGGGTCTGTACTAATGACGCCAGAAAACTTGGCTTCACCTAGGGCTGGAGGGTCAAAGGCAAAAAGAAAGAGAAGGATACCTCTGCAGAACACTCAGTCCGGGCATTCTCTGGGTGTGTACCTCAGAAAGCCTCAGAGAAGAGTGGCTTGTGAGGGGCAAGGACTCATGAGTTGGACCTGAATTGAAATGTCAACTGAGCTGTTTACCTGTAATAAGACCTTAGATAAACAAATTTCTCAACTTCTCCAAGTCTTAGTTTTTTATCAGCAAAAGGGGGATAAAGACAGTGCCTATCTCACAGAATTGTTTTAAATACATATAAAGTGTTTCATGCAGTGTTCAGAATGTAACAGCCACTACTCCTAGATCTTTATGCAGGAGTGAACGTTTTTCTAAATTGCTTTCACCCACTGAAATGAGCAAGAGCGTAAGTCAAGCCTTGTGGCATAAACGAACAGCAGCCTGGCTTGACTTCACTTCAATAAACATTTGTTAGGCAGCTACTGTAGATGCCGGTTACTGCCAAGACACTAAAGTAAATGGCACCATCCTTGTTGCCTCGCTAACTGTACTATAAACTTCTTAACAAGGCAGGCATGCATGAAGACAACTTGGGAAGGATTCCAAGGCAGCACATAAGCAAGCTGGAGTTTCTGTGGATTCTGAGATACCTAAGCCCAAGGAGCTACAAAGCAAGGCAAAAAACCAAACCAAAACAAAACAAAAACCAGAAAAACCAAGCATCAGAGTTGCTGATGGTCCCCTCTACTGCCCTCCAACCATCTTGTTATACACTTCATCAGATATCTGGGAGGCCGCAACAGCATCCAATAAGGCAATGTGCCTAGGCCTCTTCCACTTTAGTGAAGAAACGGAGGCACCAAAAAATTTCAGGAATAACATAGAACACCCATAACTTTCCATTTCATATTTGTCTCTCTCAGTTTTTCCATACCCTCCTCCCTAGCTTTGCTATTCTTATTAAGTAATCAAGGAGTTAGTTCTTTTGCTTGCTTGTTTTCTCTCTCACCTGATAAAGACATTTAAGATACATTGAAGTATAAAAAGCTCTACAGTCCAGCAAACTTTAATTTTGTCTACTGGATTACCCATCTGTTCTCTTAGAGTTAAACGTATCATTTGGTTCTTGTTTATTCTCCTTTGATTCTCTCTTTCAACAAATATTTATGTGTCAGCACTGTGTTAGACTTTGGGAATAAAATAAAGAGGAAAAAAGTTACCATGATGCTTTTGACTAACCAGGAAGGATACATACATAAATAAACTATATCTAAAAGTGACCTGAAACAGAAGCACATTCCATAGAGGGGAAATTGGGGTACAGAGTTTAAGGCACAGAGTGGAACCTGAAACTGGTGCTAGAACTCCATGTAAAATTTAATCAGTCAAATGGATGGTGGGAGGCAATCGGTGAAGTCTTGGAGAGGAAAATTTGTGTATATTGTAAGAGATTCATAGCTTATCAACTCAATCAAATCTTACGGAGTGAACAACCATATATTCAAACTTTTCGTCTAAGCCAGGTGGTTTCCTTTGGTAGAACTAGGCATTTCTATACACTGAGCATCTCTTGCTTTAATGCTTGCTTTGGATGTCACTCACTCTATACCAGACTCCCCATCTTTAGAGAAACACTGGTGGAATCATGTCGCCCCCTACCACATTTTATCATAGGCTCTGGCAGTTTATTGTTCCTGAGATGTGTCAATGTTATAATGTCTTTTGCTTTCTGAGGAGTTATGAGTTGAACTTCCCATGTGAATGTATGCATAGGAGAAAGACGCATGGGGAAGACAAACATTGGTATCTGCTCTGATAAATGTCCACGAATCCACTGTGAGTTTGGAGACTCCTGGTGCTCATACTGTACCCAAAGTCATTATTAAGCACCCTTCAAGTCTACACCTAAGTGTTCCCCGTTCATGACCTCTGCTACCTTGAAGCCATGGAGAACCCAGGCCCTGCTGCTCAAATGATTCCTCTGTCTCTCTTCACAATTGGACACACTACTTTCTTCCTACAATTACAATTAGTTTTCTGCCTAGTATTCTAACGTTCCTTGTGCATACTGCATTCTTTACCTTGCTCACTGTGTTAAACTCTAAAGTCAGCTACTACATAGCCTGAAGATAATGCCTTTTTGGTAGAAGCTAAAAAGATTTTTTGGATTTGCACAGTTTGCTTTTAGAGTGTAACAGTCAACTAACTTTTCTTTCTCTTTATAAGTGTCAATGTTTTCAGTGAATTCTAATCTTATTTCTTGTGCACTTTAGAAGGTTATTAGTATGTACATTTCTACCAATGCCTTCTAAACTGTTCCTACAAGTCTTCCAATGTATCCTCTGGTAGTCTTTGCTCTTTGCACAGATAGTTGACGCACCCAGTAGCCCTCCCAGGCCCTGATCCCAGTTTGGGGGCTGTTGGTTACCATACTGCTGCATTATCCAAGAGAAAACTCCAGTGCATACTGTACCCTTGCCCACTCATTCTCTTGTGGCCTGGAGCCATTTTAAGCCTCTATCCACCCAGGGTCCTGAGAAGCAGCCAGGCAGCCGTCCCTGTCAGCTGTCATGCTGGCCTTGTTGAACCAGCCAGGAGACCCTAGCCACTAGGCAACATTGAGTATCCTGCCACACACTGCTGGGTGTACCATGGTCAGAGATGCCAGTGAATCTACCCCACATAGCAGATATATCCCACAAAATGGTACACTTCTATATCCCCTGCAAACTAGGCCCCTGCAACATAATTCAGTGGAACATGTCTAGCCAACACTCTCAAACACAAAGTGAACAGAAAATCTTCTACTTATAAAAGGTACTCTGGGGACCATGGATTTAGCTCAGCAGCACAGCACCTGCCTGGCAAGCCTGAGAGTGTGAGTTCGAGTCCCAGTACCAGAAAAAGTAAATAAATAAAATAAATAAAAGCTACTCTGTAAAATTTTAGAGGCAACTGACCTACTACACTTGCAAATACCAAAGTAGGTACAGAAGAAACATAAAAAACCAGGTAATTTGACATCTTATAGGTGTCATTGTAACTTAAGAGGCACACTACAACTCTCTAACAATATAGACCTCTCCCCCTAAGAAAGAAATCAATACTCTCACAGATAATTCAAAAATGATTTTTAATGCAACTTAATGAGCTACATGAGAATATGGAGAATTCAATAAAATTAAGTCTATGGCCATACCACCCTGAATGCACCCAATCTCGTCAATAAAATTAAGAAGACAATTCATGGTATAAATGTGAAACAGCATAAAGAGATCATAACAAAGGATCAGTCACAAATATTGGAGCTAAAGAATTCAGTAAGTGAAATAAAAATACATGTATAGCAAAGTGTTATGGTTGATACATTGTGTCAACTTGGGAAGTCCGGAGGTTTGGCTGAGTGTTTCAGCAGGAAGCCAGGGTGCTTACTTTGTATATATCCTGAGCCTGTGGAAGTGGAGGGCATGGAGGTTATGTGAGAGGTACATGCTCCCTGGGTGGGGGTAGGCTGTTTACAATGTATGGGAGAAAAAGAGGCTGCTTGTAGCCATTCTTCCCTTTTGCTGGTTGATTTTGCTGTGCTCTGCTGCCATGAACGTTTGCCCTCTGCCATGTGCCACTCTGCCTCAGAACCAGCCAAGTAAGGACTGAAACCTCCACAAACTGTAAGCTAAATAAACCTTTTCTTTCTTCATTTTGGGTGTTGGGTACTTTGTCTCAGCAATGAGAAAAAGGTAACCAAGACACAGAGAGACTCAACAGCAGAAATAATCAGGGAGAAAAATATATTTCCGAGCCAGAAACAGGTCTTTTGAAAATCAGATTAAAGAAAGAAAGAAAAAAGTATAAAAATAAGGAAGAATGTCTTTAAGACTAATGAGATACCATTAAACTAGGTAACTCTCACGTTATGGCCATTCCAGGGTAAGAACAAAAGGGAAGAGTCCTGGAAAACTAGTAAATGGAAAAAATTCTACATACATCAAAGCTTGGGAAAGAAACAGGTATCTAGATCCAAAAGGTACAAAGTACCCCTCACAGAATTGACTGAAAGAGATCGTTCCTAAGGTATATGATAGTCAAAATGTCAAAAGTATAAGACAAAGAGACAATTCTAAAAATAATAATAAAAAACATTAAGTAACTTATAACTGAACCTCCATGATATTAACATCAGACTTCTCAGCAAAGTATGGTATGATCAAAGTCTAGAAAGAAAAGAAAATATCAACTGAGAATAGTACACCCAGTAATGTACCTGTCAAAAATTATAGGAAGACTTTCAGGATAAGAAAAACCAGGAAATTCATCATCAAAACACAAGACATGCAAGAAAAGGAGCCTGATGTTGAAGTAAAAGCATGCTATCCAGCATTATGAAAATATGCAATAGTATAAAGCTCAATAGCAGAACACATAAAACAATAAAAGCATAAAGATAAACAATGTAAGGAAAAACAGAACAAAGGATACAGAAGAAGTATTAACAGAATGCAAAAGTATGTTTTTACTTATTAATAATAACCTTGGATATAAACAGACTAAATTCACCAACACATAGACTTAATGGATTGAAAATTAGATCTATAATATGCTTACTACAAGAAACTAACTTTATTAAGTACACACCTAGACTGAAGATAAAGGGTTGGAAAAAGATATTTTCTACAAACAGAAACTGAAAGCTAGTAGGAGTAGCTCTACTTAAATCAGATGAAGTAGAATTTAAATTAAAAGCTGTAAAAAGAGACAAAGAAGTTAATACCTACTGAAAAGGGATCAATTAATCAAGAAAAATACCAACCCTGGAGTCCCTAATCATATAAGGTGAATATTACTATATCTAAAATGAGAGATAGGTCCTAAAACAGTAGTGATTGGTGAAGTCAACACCTCATGTTCAATGAACATATAATCTACAAACAAATAAATAAATATCAGAAATAAAGTATATATAGACTAAATGGACCTAACAGATATCAGCAGAATATTTTATCCAACAACTACAGAGTTCACATTCCTCTTAACAGCACATGGAATGGTCTCAAAATAGACCATATATTAGCTGAAAATTAAGTCTTAATAAATTTTTTAAGCCACCTGCCAAAGACTGAAAATAGACCCAAGTCTATCACCATGAACCAAACTCAAGTGAAATGCATCACAGATCTCAATATTAAAACCGAAACACTAAATCTATTGGAAGAGAAAGTAAGTAAAACCTTTGGAGACATAGGAGTAGGCAGAGAGTTCATGAACAAAAAACAAACTGCCCATGAAATACTTCAGAGAATAAAGAACTGGGATCTCACCCTACTGAAAAGTTTCTGCACACCTAAACAAATCACCAGCAGAGTAAAAAGAAAGCCCACAAACTGGGAAAAAATTTTAGCTAACTGTCCCTCAGACAAAGATCTTCTATCTAAAATGTATAAAGAATCAAAAAATATCAGGCCCTGCAAATTCAAAGACCCAATCTAAAAATGGGCAGCTGAGATGAATACACACTTCTCCAATAAAGAAATACAAATGGCAAATAAACCCATGAAAAATGTTTAACATCATTAGTCATTTGAGAATTGCAAATTAAAACAACATTGAGATTTCACCTCACCCCAATAAGAATGGCTAGCATCAAGAAATCAACCAATAACAAATGCTGGTGAGGCTGTGGAGAAATAGAAACTCTTCTCCACTGCTGGTGGGAATGCAGACTGGTGAAACCACTGTGGAAATCTGTTTGGAGATTCCTCAGCAAACTAGATCTAGAGGTCCCATTCAACCCAGGTATTCCCCTGGTATTTTCCCAAAAGAACTGAAAACATCATATCACAGCAATACATGTGTACCCATGTTCATAGCAGCACAATTTGTTAATTGCTAAATTGTGGAAGTTACCCATATGTCCATCCACTGAGGACTGGATAAAAAAAATTGTGCTACTTTTATATAATGGAATATTACTCAGCTATAAAGAAAGATAAATTCGAGGCTTTTATAGGCAAATGGTCACAACTAGAGACCATACTCATAAGTGAAATAAATCAGACCTTCATGTATACACAATGCATTGTCTCACTAGTGTAAGAACCTGAAAGAGTGAATAAAAACTAGGATGTATGATAGACATTGTGAAATGAAAGGAAAATGTTCAGGAGTAAAGGGAAACTGGGGTATGGGAAAAGAGAAGGGAAAGAAGGGGGAATTATGTATGTATGTATATACAGGATAGCTAACAGTGGTATTACTTTCTTCTGTTGTTTTACTGAAGGGATAATTTAATTATTGTAATGATTACTTGTTTGATCAATATTGCATGTCTCTATTTGTTTTCCTGAGAAACCACTTTGAAGATACCAATATGTAACACAACAACCATTGTTAATTTCCTACCACTTTGTCTGTAACTCTGTATTGTTTGTATTGTTCTTATCCTATTTTGTAAATGGATGTGTGTTAATATGTTTTCCTTCTTTTATTTTAAAAATAAATTTTTAAAAATGGAAAGTATAGTATGTACTCTTTCTGACCACAAGGAATACAATTAGAAATCAATGAAAGGAATTATAGAAATTTTACAAATATACAGAAATTAAACAACATTCTACTGGAAGGGCAATAGGTCAATGAAGAAATCAAAAGGGAAATTTAAAAATTTGTTGAAACAAAAATTAAAATGCAACATACCAAAATCTATGGATTATATCAAGAGTAGTACTAAGAGGAAAGTTTACGAAAGTCAGTTCATACATCAAAATATAAAAAGACTTCAAGTAAACAATTGAACAATGAAACTAAAGGAACTAGAAAGGCAGGAACAGCTACCTTCAAAATTAGTAAAACAAAAGAAATAATAAAAAGCAGAGTAAAAATAAATATATACTAAAAGCAACACAGAAGATCCATGAAATGAAGATTTTAAAAAATTAAAAATTGATACATTTTTAGCTACATTAACTGACAAAAGAGAAGAAAATACACAGATAAATAAAGCCAGACATAAAAATATATGACTGCAATTGGTAGCAAAGAAATACAAAACATCGCTGGGTAGGTACACACAAAACAACTGGAATATTAAAAAAGTGAATATGTTACTGGATATATAATCTACCAAAATACAATAATTGCAAAATAGAACAATAGCAGAACAACAAGTAATAAGGTTGAATTCGTCACAAAAAGTCTTCCAACAAAGAAAAACACAAAACAGGATGGCTTCACTGTTAAATTTTACCGAGTTTTAAAAGGCACTAATAGAATTTTTAAAAAACCGTTGCCAAGTATTGAAAGGAAAGAAATACAGTACTTCCAAACTTGTTCTACAATGCCAGCCCCACCCCAATACCAAAACCCTATAAGGCCACACATTCATATACTCAGAAAAAAGTAAAGGAAGAAAACTATATGCTACTATGCTAATATCTCTGATGAATTTAGATGCAAAATTCTCAAAAATATACTAGCAAATAAAATCCAACAGCAGAGGAACAAGATCAATATCTAGAATCAGGTGGGATTTGTCCCAGTAAGGCAAGGCTTGTTCAACATACTACTATACACAATGTACTATTAAAACTATAATAAAACGCTTCAACACAATGAAGGACAAGAACCACACAGACATCTGGATAGCTGTGGAAAAAGCACTTAATAAAACAACATTTTTTATGATAAAAAACAAAACCATTAAAAATTAGGTGTAGATACAAAATGGTTCAACGAATAGACACTACACAACAAATCCACAGATCACATCATACTAATTAGGAAGAAGCTGAAATTGTTTCTTCTGAGGTCAAGAATAAGACAAGGCACCCAATTCGCTACTCTTATGAAATAGAGTAGTGGAAGTCTAACAGCAATACGTCAGGAGAAAGAAACAAAGTTCATCCAAATGAGCAAGGAGGATTCCAAGTTATCTCTGTTTGTTGATGACTTGATTTTACATATAGAAAAACCTACAAATAATAACAAAAGAAACTTGGAATTTACAAGTGAAAGATATAAAATGAACAGCATATGAAATTAACATACAAAAATCAACATATTTCAATGCGCCAATAATGAATTTGCTGACAAATAAATCTAGAAAGCTCTCTCATTCATAACTCCTACAAAAAATAAATTATGAAGGGATAAATTCATTTAAGGGAGTAAGTGACCACTATAATTAAAATTACAAAATACTGAGGAAATAATTTGAAGAGTGCACAAAATATTAAGACTTCTCATGTTCATGTTTGGAACAATTAATATTATTGAAATAACTACATTACACAAAACAATCCATAGATTCAAGGAAATTCTCACCAAAATACCGCAGTCATTTCTCACAGAAATTAAAGAAAAACACTCCTACAATTTACATGGAACTACACCGACCCTGAAGAGTCAAAACAATCATGAACAAAAGGGACAAAGCCGACAGACTCACAATGCCTGACCTCAGAATACACTCTAAAGCCATTGCACTCCAAACAGTATGTACTGGCATAAAAACACACATAAATCAATGGAACAAAATGGAGATTCCAGGAATAAACCCATTCATCCATGGCTACTTGTGTCTTGAAAAAGGTACAAGAATAGGAGAAGATACTTGCAAACTAGTCATGTAGGTAAAGGGTTATTTACCAGACCATGAAAAGAACGGTAACCATCCAACATCCCCAGATCCAAACAATCTGATTAAAAAATGGATAAATGATCTGAATAGACATTTCTCAAAGGCAGACATACAAATGACTAATAAGTATATGAGAAAGTGATCAACATCACTGATCATCAGGGAAATGCAAATCCAAACCACGATGAGATACCATCTCACCTCAGTTACAGTGGCTTCCATCCAAAAGACAAAACAGTGCTGGCAAGGGTGTGGAGCAAAGGGGGCTCTCACTCGTGGTGAGCATGCAAATTAGGGTAGCCAATATGCAAAACAGCCTGGAGATTCCTCAAAACCAAGGAATAGAAACACCACATTGTCCAGCAATGTCACTACTGGGTATAAACCCAAAAGAACTGGAGTCCATAGGTCAGAGAGATACATGCATAGCAATGTTTATGGCAACAGTGTTCACACAAGGCTACATCTGGACTCTGTTTAGGTGTCCACTGATGGTGAAAGGGTGAAGAAAGTGCTCTTTATGTTTGGACTGTTGTTCAACCATAGAAAAGAATAAAATCCTCTCACTGGCACTAATGAATAAAGTGGAGGATATTCTATTAAGTGAGAAGAGTGTAGCATGGAAGGACAAATACCACATAATGTATTCACACTGTAGTGTGGAAGCTAAAAAGTTGATTTCAAAGAAAGAGAATCAAACAGTGCTTACCTGAGAGTGGGGAAGATGAAGTGGTGGAAGCAAACAGGATACTGTGATATTTAATATTCTCTACCATCATAGGATTCCCAAGGTGGACAAGAATTATTTCAAAATAGCTAGTAGGGAGAATTTCGAGTATTCCCCAAATGAAGAAATTATGTATGTCTGAAGTGATAGGCCAGGATTCTGATCTGTTCATTACATATTATATAGATGTACTGAAGTGCCCCACTGTACCATATAAGTATATACAATGATTATGAATCAATTAAATATAAAAATACATTAAAAAGAGGAAAACTTCAGGTACCTTCATATCCTATGACAAAACAGGATTTTATTTCTCAAAGAAAAAGAATTTATCCACTTATAATTTTTGTGTTTTATTCATCATAATACACATTTATGTATTTTATAACTAAATTGACACTATATTATCTATATTTTGAATACTCTCAGTCAAATAATGTTACAGTTAAAATAATATGTTAAAATAATGTCATATTTTATCCTTAGTAAGTAAATTACCGAGTAATTTATCAGACAGGAAAGGCATCTACTTCCTTACCCTTTTTTACATACACTCTAAGGTTTTCATTAAATCCAGTGGCCAGGAATATGTTATTTTAGCTACAGCGATCTCCTTCATTATGCTAGGCCCTCAATTAAATGACAGCCTGCTGAGATTGTATTTTCACCTTTGAGACAGCATTTGGCTTGGAAACCTCATTTGATGTAATCCATTTTTAGATGGTCCGCATAGGAACAGAATATTTTTCAGCAACAAAGTAACCTTACATTGAGAATAAATCAAAAAACACCTAACTGTGAAACATTTAAAAGCCATCCCAATGATTAATATGGTGGGGCTTCTTTTATTCTGCAATTAAGCTTGTGTTCCCCATCACCTAAAAGCCAAATCCAAACTTATGAGCACAACATTCCAATCTCTTCTTCATTCCACCCTAATTTACCTCTCCGGCATCACTTGCCACTGTGGGCCCCAAATGTGCCAATGACCTTTGATCACGCTACCCAGACATCACCCACACACTTCCCTGTCCCCTGCCATGCTTGAGCTGCTACCTGCCCCTACCACAGTCCTTTCACCTTCTTCTTTTCATTGGTGAATTTCTATTCCCTTTAAAGACCCAGTACACTTATCTTTTCTTCTGTGTTGTCCCCTTCAGTGGAGGCCTTTTATTGAACTGATTTTCATTTTCTTAAGTTTCAAAACCTGTGGGTTGTGCTGTATTCTCTCAGCTACTCTGTTCTTTCTTCTTTCTTTCCCCTTTTCATTAGTGTACACCTGTGATACATAATAAGTACACTGATGGTGGGGAGTAGGCATAGGCACGTATCACATCTTGATCCTCCTGTCTCCCCCCGTACTTTAGAGGGCATGTGTTCACTGAGGTGGGACCAAGACTTAATCATCTTTGTATTCCTAATAAAAGACGCATGGTAAACATTACTTAGTAGTTGAATGGACAAGAGGTATTAGCATTACTTTCATATACACAGAAAAAGAGAAGCTCACCCAGGGTGATAAGATCCTGGTGCTCAGTGATAGAGAAGTACTATATGACTCTAATGTCAAGTCATGATATGAGAACAGCATGTGATGAGATGACTAGCAAGGTTAATTGGTATAAGAGAGAGTCGAGGACCACAGTACCAGCAAATCTCCGAGCTTGGCGTCAGGAGACTGACTTTAGTGCTGATCCTTAGCTATGTAGTGGAAGGAAGGACATTCTGCTTCTCTGAGCTTTGGTTTCCCCATTCATAAGACAATAGGATTGGATCAGATTAATAGCCAAGTGGCTTTGCATCTTCCTCTCCTACAAATCTTCCTTCCTTAATGGCTCCTTCCCATTTGTAGACTACAGCATGTTTATTAGATGGAAAAACAAGCTGTCAAAGGGGAATAAGCACCTGATCATCACAGATTTGATCGGCACACACCGTACGCACGTAGTGACATATCCAACTCTAGATATGTAACATTACATTAGTTAAAAAGGAAAATAATAGTTAAAAGTTAAAAAAAGTAAAACAAGCTACCCTACCAAACAACCCCTATTTACAGTGCCAATATTGGTAGGAAAATCTAAAGAAAAGTTCTGAATCACTGCTTCACAATTTCCTGCAAGGGAAGGGGTTCTCTTTGTTTGGGAAAATGCTTTGATGTGCAACTCCAGGAAAAGATAAAACCCTAAGGCAAGAATCTGTAGGAACCTGAGGAACCAAGAATGTAACTAGACAGAGATGGATTAGAAAGAATGCAAAACAGAGAGAGAGGGGTTAGGACCGGAGAGTGGAGGGGCAGGGAGTGAGCAGCGGGGCAGATAGAGCACCAGGTAATGTAGCCTGGGGGCTGGGGGGGGCAAGGATATTTGTTATTAAATTGTAACTAGCTTTGCCTTCTCAAAAATTTAGCCTAATCTTCTGTGTAGTACAGCCATGTGTGAGCAAATTTTTGGTAGAAATTAAGTGAAAAATTGTGAGTTGTGCATCCAATCAGTGTGTTGTTACACTGAAAAGTGAGCAGGATGAGGGACTCCATACATAGTTGTATGGGCTCTGCACTGATCAAAAGTGTGGTGTGTGTGTGTGTGTGTGTGTGTGTGTGTGTGCGCACGCATGAGTGCATGCGTACATGTCTCTCTCTGTGTGGAAGGACCATTTAGATCCTAAGCACCACCGCTTTCAGCATTTATATTTTTCTTAGAGATGGCAGACACTGTCTTGTTCTAAAAGGTCATTAATTACTGTTACAATTTTTTGTGATACATACACGTGACTGGAGGTGGGATGTGTTGCTTTAATTTAAGAAAAGGTAACTTGTGGTCTAGCGGTGGTGTTTAGTCTCAAACAGAAGGCACTGACAGAACAAATGTGCAAGATCAAAGATGATGAAGAAGTAGGAGTTTGATTAGGATATGATGCTTTCTACAATGTATTGGCAATTGAGAAAATCACTTTCAAGTAGATGTTGCAGGACAGGATACTCTTCGCTGACATCCAAGTAACATGGGGACAAAGCGGTCCTAGCTTGGGACATCCACATAAACCCACACAAATGCTACTTTTCCCCCCGGTTTTTCTACTGCTTCCTGTTATACACACAAATGTGCTTGAACTTTTACATAAGAACTACAATAAAGCTCATGTGCACAATGTGGCATTGCCACCTCACAGAACTACGCTAGGGCGTAATCAGCACTGTAACAAGGAAATTGTGGGTTTCTCAGGTATAGAAGATACTTCAACGCTATTCTCCCACCCCTAGCTAAAATGCATACGGGCATAAGCACTCACTCTGCTCATGTTTTGCACCTGGAAGACAGACAGGGACTTCTCAATTGCTCGCATACACTTCCCTTTCATTGCTCGGTTACAAGCAATCATATCACTCCATACAAACTATAATTTCCTCTTTGTTATCTTTGCTTCCTTCAGACAAATAGGATTCACTGAAGAAATAATAATGAGCCATTACCTTTGATGTAACGGCTGCCTGCGCTGTCGAGATGGAGCTGTGCCAACATTGGAGATTAATGCATATCAAGGAAGGCAAAGAGAATTACACATTTAGATGATGTAAACACCCAGAAGCATGCTGTTTACTTTTTCACACACTTATACACTTATCCAAAGCCTCTAATGGTTTTTTTTGAGTACCATAGGATATGGAATCTGAAGTATTAGGCCATAAACTGTGAAAAACTAATCTAATAATGGATACTCTGTAAATTTAAATCCGATGACTTACAATTATTGCCTTCTTTATTCTCTCCATCTCTCCACCCACCCACCCACACACCCACTTATTCACACATTTACTGAATGTCCACTGATATGCTGGGCACTGTTTCATACCTCATGATAAGCACTGGTTAAGGTGCTGGGGTGATACAGGACCTGTTGTCTTAGAAACCAGTTTCCAACTTTGACTTCAGCCTGCACCCACCAGCCATGTTCTATAAGTCTGCATCAGATCCCTAAAGACTCTGACTTAATTCTTTGGGGATTGGGACTAAGAATCAGCATAATTTTTAAACTCCTCAGCTGGTACCAGTGAAACAAAGCTTGAAAACTACAGACTCTGTGAAATGAATCACAAATGGTCAATGCGCATGACTCTAGAGATGGGTGTCAGCCCTTCCGGGGAGCTCTGTCAAGCCTCATCTCAGACACCAGGTCCAAAGCTTAGAGGCAGTGACTGAAAAGTATGTTCTGTTACTCTGTGTTCTCATACATTTTTCTCGTGGTGTAGGTATGTTTCTTGTGTGGTCAAGCATCAGTGAGTGAATGAGCAGAAACATAATTTCAGACTTTTCCTTTCTTCTTTAAAAACTTTTTTTAGTACTTGATTGCAATACATGAATTTTACATTCGTGTTAGGGAGGAGGCACATATGCATAATGCATCTTGATTCTTTTTGCTATTTTATGGTTCTTAATAAGAAAGTAGCAAAGTCTTTCTACACAAATGCAGTGGGAGGCATTGGAAAGAAAGGCAGCAAGACACTGAGATCACTTTTGTCCTCACTGAGGAAAGATCTCTTTTGCACGGGAGATTAGCAGGAAGAAAAGAGGTTGAAGTCATGTAAATAAGAGATATTTTCTCCCTGACTGCCCCAATACCCTTGTTCAGGCTTGCGAACCTCTGTGAGGCTCTGAGTCCCCACCTGTAAAATTGGGGTCACTACACTGTCTTCCTCCACGAGAGGTTCTCCACAAGCAACATAAAGATGCACAGAGGAATGACCTGGCTTGAGGTATGAATATGCTTTATAAATGCTGACCATATGCGTGCTATTCAAATCCACTCCTGCTTGAGCACAGAATCCACAAGAGAGTGGCCCATGTCTAGAATATATGCCACACATGCAGTAGGTATAGACAAATATCTGTGGGTGGGACACATTGCTTTCTGTAATATTTCCATGTTTAGCTTGGCAAGTTCAGCTAGAACCCTATTCAGTTGCAGTGCGCAGATTCTGGCAGCAAATGTTATCTCAAAGTCTTCTAGATGAAGTCACTTGAGGCCATTTCCCCTTGTTTTCCTTCACTGGCTGTGTCCTCGGATCTCAGTAAGCCTTCCAGGCTGGGGAACCAAGGGCCAGCACTATTTAGCTTGTCTCAGGGTCTCAAGTTGAGTCCTCTGAGGGCTGTCTCAAGGGCTGCCCCACAGCACCCAAAGAACCAGTATCTTGTCTGTGTAGTACTCAGACATTAGACCCCATTTGCATCCACTACACCAGTCCTCAAAAAATTATCATGGGATTTGCTCATAATAGCCCTTAGGTTGTCTAACTATCGGCTATTGCTGAAGAGAACTAATTTTCCTAGAAAAAACACAGAGTTCACTGTATCTAACAGGTGAATTTGGCCTAGCAGTAGTTTACAGGCAAGAACAAAGAGTTTAGAGGTAGCCACCTATGATTTTAAGATAAAAATCTATCCAAAACCCCCTGAAAAGAAATTGGTACACATTAAGGCCTTTTGAGAGACACAAACAACATAACTCATAGGGCACAACCTAATGGAGAAGTAAAAACTTTATGAACATATGTAAAAATAACTGGGTAACCTCTTCAAAGACACAAAATATTCAATGTGAAAAATTCTTAAAAATCTCACTAGAGTTTCATGTGTAATTTCATTTGCCTGCTAAGGTTAGGATGGAGCTAAAGTTAGGATGGTTCCTGGCAATGGTAAACAACAAGAATAAAATGTACCCACACAAGGTAGCTTGTTTCTTAGATTTTCTGCTTGGTCTGGTCTCCTGGGGAGCTCGATAAATCCCCATCTCCTCCTGCAAATAGTTGGAGGAGTCAGGAAGGGGGATATTGTGGTCACTGTGCTGTTAAAATTGGAAGATTTTAAAACATCTTTGTACTTACATGCTATTCTTTCCCATAACTAAACAATGTCACTGTACTACAATCAAATTCAAAAAACGTTCACAAGCTCTTCATAGCACAAGAGCTTGTAAAACTAATCTTTTTAAACACAATCACACCATTTAGCACTTTATCTTATTACATAATGTTTTCTTAGTTTGCGTCTCCTTAGAACAGACTTGTCTCTCTCTCTCAAGCCTTCACACAGATAGCAAATTACCTTTCCTATAAGGAAAATGTCAAAAGCAGGATTAAGTTCACTTTTAATTTTCAGACCAACCTGTCAAACTAATCTGCTCCAATTTATTATTGTCTCAGTTACCTGGGTCTATGCAAAATAAGTTGTGAAACAGTTGCTGCCTGTTTTGTGTAATACATATATTATAGGCAAATTTTCAGATCACCAGGGCAGATTCCTGGCCATTTTCAAGAGTCAGTAACAGTCTGCTGGATCATGAGCAAGGGTCCAGAAAGCAACATTTGTTAGGCTAGAGGTTCCAAGAAATGCTTGAAGTAGTTCTTATACATTGTGTAGCTTAATTCCACAAGGTTGGTCTTGTTCTTAACCGTTTATGACAAATGAGGGAGTTGAGGCATTCAGGGTTGCTATGAAACTCGGCCAGAGTTATACTATAGCAGGTGACAAAATTAAAACTCAGTGTCCACAGTCTGAGTCCAGAGCTCTGCTCTGACCTTGACTACAGTCATAGCTATGACTGCCCTGTCTACTGACTTCTTAAAATAACATTAGTGGAAAGAAAGGATGCAAAATTTTCATTACACCAAGCAAGATGTGTTTCATAATCATTCCTGTTTGTCTATTTGTCAGTGCCTCCTGGCCTTTTTAGAAAGTTGTTGAGGGACCATTTGCGAAAGTACTTTGAAATTTATAAACCAACATAAGGATGTGAACTGTTCTCCAAAATACTCACAGTTTAAGGAACATAAAGGAATCAGTGTTGATCACTGATTCTGACCTTCAACCACTCCATTAATAGAGTATTTTAAGGACTTTAGAATTAATGATGGAATCCTAGTAAAATGGTACCTGTGAGCAGCACTTGGAGCCCTGAGTCTTTGAAGCTTTATACCAAAACAGACCTGGCAGGTCATTAAGTTAAAATCTTCCCTCTGGCTGATGCTTGACCCACCTCTATACTCACTCTGATGGGACAGTCAGCTTTGCCTGGAGTGATGGGACATTTAAGACTATCAAGGGAGGCAACTGACTACCTCACACCATTAGAAACTGCTTTCTTGTATTACTCTGATTTACTTTTAGTTTGGCTCCCTCACTGCTGAGCCACTCTAGGTCGTTAGAATAAAGAGCAGAATAGTCTTTTGTGAGAACATCACACTTGGCACACAGAGAGAGGTTGTACCTTTACTCCTTATTTCGACGCTGCCTGATTCAAGCTATGGGCTTATGTGATGGAAGACATGATCCCCCATACATTATCTTCACCTACCTGACTTCCAGTCTCAGAATGAGCCCATAGAGTACTGACTGTTTTGAATAATAGCTCCTTGAGCACTCAGAGTGGGCCCTGTCTGATCCATTACGGCTGGGTCTTACAAATGGTCTTGAAAGTGAAACTACTCATTTGCAATGCTATGTAATCAAAAGAAGCTTCATGCCTTCTGCTTGCCAGTTCAGTCTCTCTCATCACACAGAGATTTTCTTTATATATCTGCCTGGTAAGGCTGAAGGGCGCTTCCATCATTTCCCAAGAAGCTTTCCATGAAGACCAGGGGACAGCTATAAACTAACGGACAGATGCAACCTGTTAAGAAGGGTGTCAACACTTTCTTTAATCAGTACCCAGTCAATATTCTCCATCATGAATAACTAATTAGTGTCTCAGTTTCAACCCTCAGATGTCACCGAAAAAATCTATCTGTGGAATGTCATCTGCACTTAAAGAAGGGACACGCATTGTAATTAAGTCTTAAGCTATTACTTCAGCATGAAGCTTCCACGAAGTGTGAAATGACTGTAATTCACATTTTTAAGACCCTGAATTTATTAGCATCTATTTTCTATTCAAGGTTAAGGGTATGGCATGTGGGTTGTCAAAGGATTCAAATTCCTCTAGGCTTTATAATTCTGGAGTGACTATGTCTAAACTCAGACGCCAGGCAAGGAGAATTCTCATTAATGAATTAGGTTGTGTTTGTGGAAAAAAAATCCCAAAGACCTAAAAACTAATCTCCCTTCATGTGCAGGATGCATAGCAATGTAAGGCATAACTGGGTAAAGGGGGACCTGGCATTCCTGGATGAATTATGACAAGCATGGCTGAGGAAACGAATTGGACCTGTGGCTACCACCTGTGGCTACCCCTACCCAGTTAGGGGCTGTTCTGTTGGTGCCTGACGATTGCACAACCCATGGATGGAAAAGGAATGCAAAGCTATGAAAACCTTTGTAAAATAAAGAGAAATAGATTATTCCCTTTTGGAGGTGATTGATTAAGTATAGTTGAAAGACAGGCACAGGGCAAGTAAGTGCTGAGGCAAAACTCAAGGTCCTAGGGAGACTGATAATTTTCCTTCATAAACAATGTGTCCACACAGATATGTCTGCTGGTTGAGCATGTTTGAAGGGGAAAGAATTTGTACTGATTTACCCAACTTAAACGCCCTTGTGGACAATGGTAAAGGTGGAAGACTACTCACTGTGCCCCAAGATGAAGTATGAGGAGCTCTGTATTTTTACAATAGAGAGATCAGAGCCTGCAGTTGAACAAGGAAAGATCTCCTTATGTTAGAAATCAATGTTTATATTGAGAGCAGAAAACAGAATAGGGGTGTCTGGAAGGAGAGTCATGTTTCCAGAAAAGAATAATGTTCAGAGAAAATGGGACGTGAAGGTTCTAAGATACTCCAGAAGCTGCAGGGAAAGGGTGGTGCTGTTAAAGCCTAGAGCACAGAGGCCTTCTGCCTGAAAGAGGCACTGAACACACCCGTGCACTTCCGCTTTTCCTAGCAATGGTGATGGAATGACTACAAATGGATCCCCAGCTCCTTTCTTCTGAAAAGCCTGAAGGAAGAAGAAAAAGGAAGGAGGAAAGAGGAGAAAAAAGAAGGCAACCATATTTTGGAAGTTGGAAAGCAAAGAGAAAATAGTAATTTGATTGGCAGATGACAGGAAATTAAAAGCTCAGAGCCTATGGGGTTGGTGAGGATCAAGCTGCAGTGTCTTTCCACGCCAAGGGGTCGGAAGGATCAGGCACCTCTGTGGTTGGGAGCACCAGGTGGGGAGCTCGGTGGGGAACTACCGGCACCTCCACTGTTTCTTCACTCTGCCCACCCCCACCCCTTGCTATTCAGGACCCACTTGCTTTGGAAGAGTCAGGTTGACTCCAGGCTCTGCAATATCAGTCGAGCAGAGGGTAACAGTGCTGTCCTGGGAACGTGGCCCAAGTCATGCCGTAGCAGCCTACCTGTTAAGTGAAAATCTGCGTATTACAGAGGGAGACCTCTGAGGTGTCTCCCGCTCTGACTGTACTGATAGCTGGATTTATGCCAAGCCCCAAAATAGGGTTTCTCTTGGAGAAAACTGACTGCATTGAGAAAAAATAACTAAAACGGTGACATCTGGAGTCATCCATCTAAAAGGGGACGAAGACAAGGATCTCTTGCAGTAGGGAAGGGGTGACATGAAGAAAGTGCAAGGGTGAGGAGGAGGGGAAGGGCAAGAAGCAGAACACAGATGTTCCATGGGTCCTGATAGCCTTACTGAATGGAAACATTCTATGCCATAATATGAGCTAAGGCTATTAATAATAGCTAGAATTTTAAAACCGGGATGGGGAGTTGGAGGAGGGAGGGAGGGAGGGGAAGGGTATTAAAAAAAGAAATAAGCTGTGGTATGTACATGTAACCACCCCCCAGGCTGACTGTATACTGCATCAACTACAAACATGAACTGAAAATAATTTTTTAAAAAATTCCATCAGACCACCCTGTTTCAAAGCCCACCATGCAATTAGCTCCATTTGCATATCAAAATTTTCCAAGAAGTTTGCAGTGCTTCACTTTTAGAAAATCAAGTCATGCATGAATCACCCACCAAGCATCTGATAAAGCTCTAGTCAGAAATGAGGGACTTGAGATCAATTATATACACATATGTGTACATATACTCATTTGTATACTTTGATATAAAATATATATTGTAAATCTATATAATAGAGATACATGCAGGATACAAGAAACTATCATTTATATAATAAAAAGAGGTGATAGACCATTTCTGCAATTAATATAGGATGTTACAAAAGGGAACTATCATAGATTAAATAAGTTTTGAAAGTTAAAATATGATGTCATGGATTAAAAGTGGAAGAAATGGAATACTAAGAGCAGACAAAGAGAGAGATTTGGTTGGAAAGTGTGAATGGATAAAGGGAGACACCAGCTGGGTCACATTAGCCCACACGAGGGCTTCTGTTTAGATATTTTCTCCAGGTCAGTGGGACCCGCTGAAATAGTATATAAGGAAGTGACATTTGCCCTCATGGAGCATATAAGCCATAAGCAGGAAATTGGTAAGCTTACCTACTTCTCTCTGAGGGTTACTTGTCTTATTCTGAGCTATGTTACTCTGTATTCTAGCAAACCGTGGAAAACTCAAACTGAAAAACCAGTTATTCATCAGCTGATTTGTTTTTAATTCACTTCTGGTTCTCAATTTATTTTAGGCAAGAACTTCTATCACCTTATTCCTCTAAACTCCCATTACTCTTTGTTTTGAAAAGGTTGTAAGTGGAATAAAACAAGACTGGCTTCAAGCCAGGACCATGAAGACTGTAATTAAGATTTTCCTCCTATATACCCAGCAGAGACATCCTACTGGGGGGGGGGCACATCAAAAGCAACTGTGTGTTTCTTTAATGATAATAGAACAGTATACTTTACACAATTTAAATGATAAATGACAGCAGCTGATATTTTAATCAAGATGAACACAATCACAAAGTCATAGTATTCCATTTTTAAGACAGAAGGCAGCCTGAATTCAGAAATTTTGAAAAATAAACACGCATGCTTATTCTGCTCTTACACTAGGATTTGGCCACTGGTTTAAGATTCCACAATAATGGATCAAACGTATAAAAATCCAATGTTGTATCCTTCCACATAGTTTTATCTTTTTGTGTGGTTCTTTTTCACATTTTAATACTTACAGTAAAAATTACTCTGTGCTGGTTATGTCCTTATATTCTCTCTCAAAGTCAGCTGAAAAAGAGCCAGTGATGACATGTAAAATCAGGTACCCCAGAGCACACTTCTGATGGTTCCAGCTCTCACAGATAGGCTAATGCTGTTAGCAATGTTCTTGAGAGAGGCTAGTGAAATGCTTTTGTTGTCAAGGCACTTCCTCCAATAGCTAGTTGAGTTTAGAAGATAAAATCCGAAATCACTTTTGGAATGGGTGTTTGCAGTAGCCACTGTGGACTACAGCAACCTATGTGGACTACAGATACAATTCATATTGACTTAAGGCTTGCAAATAAAGTCATTAACAGCAGAGGCCTAATTATGGATTCAAAGAGCTTGGTTTTTCCTTTGACCATATTTATGGCTCCCACAAGACGAAGAGGAGGAGACTCACAGCCTTTACAGCATGGCAGCATCAGGTGAGATCCTTTGAGCCTGGCCCAACAGCCTCTCCTTAAAGCCTTGCCAGTTGATAAACTAATTTCAGCTATGCAAAGCAAATGATAGTGCTTTACCTTTCTTATCTAATCTAGGTTTTCTCTCACACCTATTTATGGACTACTAGGAAAACTTAAATTGAATCTGTTCTGACAACCTGCAATCAAAAACTTTAAACTTTCTCTTAAATTAACATGTTTTTCAAGTTTCTTGTCTCTTTAGGATATTATTTTGGAGACAGAGGGACTTATGTGACTTCCTGGTAACAATAACAGAGAAAATTCAGATTCTGGAAGTACTTCTGACTAGCATCAGGTGCTGGCTAGCAGCCCAGGCTGAATCCTTGTTGGTTCTGTCTGTGCCCATTCAGCACCCCTTCAGTATGAGCCATAAAGCAGGGACATGCCTCCCGTCCCAACTCTAAGCTGGACTGCGTGGCATCTTAAGCCCCTGAGGAGGATCTCTCTAAAAGCTTACCTACCTGCAGTCCTAAGAAAGACTCCCAAGGACCCTTCTGTAAAGCACCTCCTCTTCCTCCAGGATTGGAAGGTTTAAGAGGCCAACCTAAGCCCACTTCCTTCCAGAGCGATGTGAGAGCCCAGGTCACTAGGGTTCACTCTAGTGCTCTAGCCTCCTCCCAAACTCTCAGATGAGAGTGTGCCGTGACTCCTTGCTTTTATTTTCCTTAAGACCCATCTAATCAGCTTCTTGCCTCCATCTCAGAGAAAATAAGTAACTAGGACACATATTTCACCATTTGCTTTCCTTACATTTACTATCTCTTTCTACCTAAAACTGACCAGACATCATAAGAGATAGGGAAACTTTTAAATTTCTGAGTGAGACTTCCTTTATGTTCTAGGCTGAATGTCCCCTGATTCATCTGCCAACCAGCCTTCCCCACCATCTAAGCGCAGAACTGTGACACAGAAGAGATGGACACAGAACACACGGGCTTAATATGTTCAAAATGTGATTTCTAATCCATTTTTAAACTAGGAGCTTTTAGTACATGGGTCAAGGAGGGGAATGAAAATATCATTTAGATTGTTTGGTTTTTTTTTGTCTTTTAGAGACAGGGTCTCATTATGCAATTCAGCCTAGTCTGGAGCTCACTTTGTAGCCCAGGCTGGCCTCAAACTCATGATGATCCTCTTGCCTCCCCAGTGCTGGGATTACACGTGTGCGCCCAGTTTGAAAATATTTTAAATACTGAAGTTTCTCTCTTTTCTTTCTTTCTTTTTTTTTTTTTTTTTTTGGTCCCATTTGTTTCTCCTATATGTCGAGGAGAGGATCTTAGAGAAATACTGAGGATAAAACTGGAAAGAGAAAGATGTACATAAAAATCACAGTATGCAACCGACAGTAATAAGGGAAAAGGGGGAAAGAGCGAGGGTGACACGCAGATGGGCAGATGAACCTTTCTTCGTTTTTGCTGTTTGGAAGGAGTATCTCCCTCTGTAGCTCAGGTTGGCCTTGAACTCACTAGATGGCCCAGGTGGACCTCAAACTCATGGGATTCCTCCTGCTTCAGGTTCCCGAGAGCTGGGGTAACTAGGTGTGCACCACCATGCTTGGCAACTTGTCTTAAAAAGAAAACAAATGTCTTAATTTGGGGATTTGAAACAGGATGACCTCATAATTCAATGGCCTTCTGTAGAGGACCACCTGGGTGACTCTCCTTGGAGGAGGAGTAATTGTCTCCATTTTGGCTGAACATGGGTCTCTTTCCATGTTTTGATGTGTGCAGAGCTGGCTAGGACTATTCCTTCTCCCCTGAATTGGCTTTAAGCAATGCAAATTGGTCCAGCTGAGTTGCTGATGTGTAGTCTTTGAAGCAAAGATAACAGGGCAGTGTTTCCCGGCGCCCGGAGCTCCCGAATAAAACGTGTGAGCCTGGGTGAATGGACAGCCCTGCTGCATGCTGTCAGCTGGAATCCAGCCTCATGATAAGAGGCTGTGACTTCCCAGGACATAAAAGATTACACATCAGAGCTGAAGCACCAACCCCTAAACATCACATACTACACTCAATTGTGTTATGCAGATTACTCTTTATGCATATCCTTTTCTCTGAGTATTGCGGAGATGATTTCAGGCCTCCTACCTAGCCCAGTTCCCTGCACTCACCTACTTCCTGCCATTTCCAGTCACTCATCCTCAAGCCACTCCCTTCTTCACAAATTAATAAAACCCAAGTTCAGCCTTTTTACCAGCTAGCCATCATTGTCACTGGACTTAGGACCCCTTGGCTCCCCATAACTATAGATATGCCTTCGTGTCTTCATTCTCACCATGGGTTGCACTGGGAGTGGTAGATTGGAATTAACTCACGAGAATTCCAATAACTTTTTCATGGGATCACAAATATAAGCTTCCTGGACCAAGACAAGGACAGAGAAGGGCTCTCTAATAGCCCTCGTTATTTCTTAGTCTGTGGCTTTCACACTTGCACATTTCCTGGGTAGGCACCACCCAGTGTGTGAAGAGAGGGGCTGTGATGCTCTCACTGCCATCTTTGTAAAAACGAGAAAACCAAAGGCAACAGAGTGAGGTGTTAATGTAGTCGCGTGGATGCAATTTGTGTGATGTATTCTCAGGTTATGCTGACTCTTCCTTGAAATAAACCTTTACACATAATTGTCAATAGTTCCTGTAGCAGTCATTGTTGTTTATACCCTTCACTGCAAAGGAATTTTTAGTTATCATAACCTGATGGAAACTTTACTGGTTGATGAAACTTTAAGCTCTAGGAAGCCCTACCTGAGTTCTTGAGCACTAAGTAAAGACAGTTTATATTCACTGACTTCTTCCAGTGTTCTAAGTACTGAAGCTCAGAGAAGTCGTGGGATATTCCCAAATTCAAAGCAGACAGGCATTGAGGCAAACCTGAAGCATTCTAGGTATAGACTGTTGTCTCGGTTACTTTTCTCTTGTTGCTGGGACAAAATACCTGATGCCCAAAATTAAGGAAGGAAAGGTTTATTTATCTTACAGTTGGTGGAGGTTTCAGTCCATACTGTGCTGGTTTCAAGGCAGAGTGACACATGGCACAGGGCAACTGTTCATGGTGGCAGAAGACAGCAAAAACAGCCAGAGCAAAAGGAGAAATGGCAGGCAGGCAGCCCCTTTCCCTCCCGTACACTGTACGCAAACTACCCGCCCCAGGGCAGGTGTAGCACTCACATCCATAATCCAGCATTGGACCATGGATCAATCACAAATCCTAGAAGCCTGCCCTATGACTGCATGAGGATTTGGGGGACACCCAGACACAAACCATAACAACTGTTGACAAATCTAGACAATATTCTCAATGCTACTATTTTATAAAGCCTTTGTGTAACTGTGCTATCTACTGTATTTTTCCATCTTTCCTTTAAATCACTTTGTTATTTGTAGTATAGGATCAAATAATTCTAAATCCTAACAAAACAAAATTTAATATCTCAACCTTAGTATATGGAATACTGGAGGGATGAAGGACAGGAAAGGAAAAGAAGAATAAGAAAATAATAGGACATCACCATACAATGTTCAAACTGGGGAAAATTTAGGGATTTCTTTCACAGTGGGACTGAAGGGTATTGCTCCGTGTGTGCTGTGATTCAACATATTTTTTACTTCATATGTTTCCCTGGCTGTATGTCTCTTTCTCTTAGTCTCTCTTTCAATGTATGCTTTTATGTAATTTTACAAGTTAGACTATCTACCCAGTATTTCTAGTACAGTGACTTTTGGTGGTGGTAGCAGTGGAGGGTGTTACCAAACCTCTAATTAATAAAATACTGAGGCTTTGACAAACTGGTCTGGTGGCTTAAATTTATACATCACTGGGAACCAATAAATATTTACATGGCTATGGACATTTCAAAAAAAACTAAAGGAAGAAATAAATTTATTTTGTCAACTTGTGTGAGCCTTGTCTAAGTTTTATTTCCTATGATATATACAGATTTTAAATCTCATACATTCCCAAAGGAATTTAGAAATTTAAATTGTGTGCTTTCCATTAAAAAGCAAAACAGAAGAAACAGAAAGTACCTTCAGAAAGTTCAAGTGCACAATGACTTTGACTTTTTCGGCCTTTCCAATGCAACCTTGTTAATATGAAGAAAATAGCTAAGTACTGTCTTATTTGGGGCAATAGAATAAGTTTGAGTTTGGGGGCTGGGGATATAGCTCAGTGGAATAAGTGCTTGTCTGGCAAGCACAAGGTCCTGAGTTCGATCCCTAGTACTGCAAAAAAAAAAAAAAGTTTGAGTTCAGTAAAATTTTTTAGTGGTAAGTTGTGTGACATAGTAACTTTTGCAGTTTTAAAGAGGCTTTTGCAACCATATCTGATATTGCCTTCACACAACTGATTAAAGAACATGACTGTCACACCAAAGTTAATTCCATGCCACCATTTTGGTAAAAACCAAGGATTGATTTGAAGAGCTATAGAAACACACTGAGTTATTTGCCCCTGTTATTATTTATGTCTAGACGTTCTCCTAAAGTCTCATATGGTCCTAAGTGGGGCTTTTTCAGAGGTGGCTGGGTATAGGGTGTGTCATGCTGAGATTAAGGGTGTGTGATTACTAAATGAATCCACTGATTGGGTTGGCATAGTTCGCAGTGTGGATAATGGGAAGGGCCTCCCTGGGAGTACCCACCTTAAGGGAATTGTAGTCTGGATATAAGGGAAAGAAAGACAGTTGCTGCTTGCTGCTTACTTCCTCTTTGCTGGTTTGCTTCCTTCCTGCCTTCTGCCCCATGAACTATTTCTCTTCTGTAATGACCCTCTGCCATGCCACCCTGCCTTGGAGCCAGACAACTATGAACTGAAACCTCGACAAACTATCAGCTGAATAAATCTTTCCTTCCTTAACTGATGGGTGTTGGGTATTTTGTCTTAGCAATGAGAAAAGTAACTAAGACAGCCCCAACACTAAATGGCCTTAGAGATCAATTCTGTTTGAATCCTAAAACCTGTTTACTGTCTTTTACCTTTATCTTTTCTTTCAACAGATATGAAAGCAACCTTACCTAAGTAGATTTTCTTATTTTCTGTGTTTCCTCTGACTTGGTTCATACCTCTGGCTTAGGAATTACCACACTATATTATGTTTAGGGGTTCTATTTCTGTTATTGTCCTCTTAAGTAGAAACTATTTGAAGAATCACTTATTTCTGTGTTCCAATTGCTTAGTTACATGACTTCTTTATTAGTATCTAGCATATACTTGGAGCAAAATCCCCGATCCTCAATGAGCTGGAAAATCAGGTTACAATCCTTGTTATAATTGTATGTAAAGGAAGAACACATCAGCATAATAGTTGAGTAAGATGTGAAGAATTCCTTCATGAAGACCTTTTGGCTTCTTGCTGTTTTTTGGTTCATTCCAAACTTTGAGGGGATATTTAGAGGAACATACTTGGCTACATGAATATAGTAGTTAATATAATCTTCTCCCTTTTTCACATTTGCCAAGGCATGTGCCTGTGAAATAAGATTTCACAGTCTATTTCATGTTCTTGTAGGAGCAGAATCCTACAAGGAAACTTCACAGTTGAAAGAACACTTAGAACAAGGTAGGCATTCAAAAGCAGCCTCTGTTCTCATAGAAAAAACATATGCAAAACAGAATGGCCTATTTCTTGCTTCAGATCATGAACAGCCTGGGATCAGCGATTTTTCCATGTATCTCTATATAAACTGCAGGAGAAAAAAAAGTGAACAGTGAACATTTAATACATTCTCATTTTATAAT
Source organism: Dinomys branickii (assembly GCA_004027595.1). Taxonomy (NCBI): domain Eukaryota; kingdom Metazoa; phylum Chordata; class Mammalia; order Rodentia; family Dinomyidae; genus Dinomys; species Dinomys branickii. Next base: position 559 of record PVLD010013160.1, on the reverse strand, counting down.
CATGAATTTATTAAAATCCAATTTCTATTCAAGTTTGTTTTTTCTTATTTCAAGGGACAGGTATACTGTTGGGTATATTTTTAAGTACAGCTATGAATCTAGAACATCAAGTCATTATTTTAGAATTACCCATCAGGGCTCAAGTCAACAAATGCTGCCTGGGAGAGATATATGGTATGGACCTTTGTGACTTCACTATTTTGTGTCTGGAAAGAGGCAATCACTTTTTGTGAATTTGAGCTCAACTCTAGATTACTTACAAACATCTAGCAAAGACTAAAAGAGTCTATCACATTTCCTCCTCCCTTTGTCCCTCTTTTTGCTTCCCTCTGCCATGCCATGGGCTCCTTTTCCTCTGCAGTGCCCATCTACCGTGCCTTGGAGCCAGCCCACTACAGACTGATGCCTCCAAAACTATGAACCAAACAATTCCTTTCCTCTGTTAATCTGCAAGTGTCAAGTATTATATCTCACTGAGGAGAACATAACATAGACATCCACTGAAAACTTTTTTTTTTTTTAATTTTTTTTATTTATTTATTTTTTTTTATTTTAGAAA
>PVLD010013159.1:0-50993 GCA_004027595.1 Dinomys branickii | reverse complement strand
GAACAACAACATTCAACTGGCTGGGAAAGAAGGTACATAAAACTCTGAAAGTCAGGGGCATTGGCGAGGACTTTCTTTACAATTTTGCACATTATGTCATTTATTGTTAAAATAAATCCCTTGTTAATTTCAGAACAGTGTCAAAATACTTGGTTAGGAAGATGGTGGCCAAGTCGTTTACTTTATCACCTGACAGAAGGAAGATTTTATATTTTTCTCTTCTTGGAAATAAATATTCACTTGGGTTTGGAAAGTTTTGTGTCTGACATTTGGGACATGGGGCAAGACTTATTTTTAATTTATCCTTTTATCACCAAGTTTTCTAAAAGAACAAAGAATTTGGTAGTAACTGCTTCAAAAATATCTTTTAAAATAACTGTTGTTAATTTCCTATCAGCTTGTTTTGAAATCCTGTATTGTTTTTCTGTTTTTTTATTTTTGTCTTTGTTCTTATTTTGTTATGTTTCCTCTTTAATATAAAAAAATCAAGTGATTAAATGCTAGCACTATACTTTTGATCATCATTGCTGTTTTCTCTCTCTTCCTTGTAAGAATCTTTTAAAAAGCTATTTGTTTATTTATTAATTTATTTATTGTATGAGAGAGGGTCTTCCTATATATCTCAGGCTGGCAGTGAGTTCATTATGTAGTAAAGATTTGCCTCAAACTTGTGGCAACACTCTTGCAAGCACTTTCTGAATAGAACACCAGTTGCAGAAGAAATAACATCAAGAATCAACAAATGAGATCATATCAAGTTAGAAAGCTCCAGAACAACAAAAGAAACAACCAGCAAAGTGAAGAGACAACCTACAGGGCAAAAATTGCCACCTACACCTTGATTAATGCCTTATTTTTTACATCATGCAAAGAAGTAAAAAAAAGAATTAGATCTCTGACTAGAACACCTAATAAAAATGGGTAAGTGAAATAACAAACACTTCTCAAAAGAAGTACAAGTGGCCATTGAATACTTGCAACAGAGTTTAACATTTTTAAGCACTGGAGAAATGCAAATTAAAACCACACATAGATTCTATCTTACTCCAGAAAAAGTTCATCAAGAAGCTAAGTAATGACAAATGCTGGCAAGTGTTTGGGGTAAAGGAAGACTTCTACATTCTTGATGGGAATGTAAACTAGTAGGACCAGCATGGAAAACACAGAGATTCTTTTAAAAACTTAAATTAAAAATTCTATCTGACCCACCTATACCCATTCTAGATATTATTTTCCTGAAATAAAGACATCATATTACAGGGTTATATGTATACCCATGTTTATAAAATCACAATTGATAATAGCTAAATTGTGTGGGTGGCTTGTATGTCCATCAACATGAATGATCAAAATGTGGCATTTGCACACAATGGAGTAATACTCTGCCATAAAGAAGGATAAATGTGAGTCATTTGTAGGAAAATGTATACATATTGAGACCATAATGCTAGCTGAAATAAGTCTGATACACAAACTGAAAATCATGTCGTTTCTCTTATATGTGTTTGTAATTGTGTCTGCATATTCTAATCTGTTCCACTGATCCTCAGGTATTTTTTTCCAGAACTATGCTGTTTTTTATCACATTAGCTTTGTAGTATAATTTCAAGTCAGGGATTGTTATGTTAAGAATTGCTTTTTCTATTGTAGGTCTCTTCTCATTGCAAATGAATTTTAGGAATGTTTTCTGAGGTACGTTAATGGTATTTTGATCAAAATTGCATTAATTCTGTACAATTTTGGGAGTATGATCATTTTCACTATAGTGCTTCTTCCTATCCATGGACAAAATTTCCATTTTCTGATATCGTCTTCAATCTCCTTTTTCAGAGTACTGTAATTTTTAATGTGTAGTTTATTTGCTTTATTAGGTTGATTCCTAAGTATTTCTATTTTTTTGGATGCTATTGTGAAGGGTGCAGTTTCCCTAGTTTCTCTCTGTGAGTTTGTTTTTTGTGTACAGGAATGCCATTAATTTTTGAGGGCTGAGTTTGCATCCAGCTATGCTACTTAATTGGATTGGTAAATCAAGAGACTTTTGGTGGAGTTTTGGCTTCTTCTATGTACAGTATCATGTCATCAGTGAATAATGATAATTTAACTTCCTTTTTTATCCTGATTCTGTTTATTTCTCTCTCTTCTCTAATCGCTCTGGATAATGTTTCTAGAACTACATTGAATAGGAGTGGTGTTGGCATCCTCATCTTGTTCCTGATTTTAGAGCGAATGCTTCAGTTTTGTTAGTATGATATTGGCTATTGGTTTGTCATAGATGGCTTTTGTCAGGTTGGGGAAGAGATCATCTATTCTGATTTTCTGTAGGTTTTTTTTTTCCATGAATGAATGTTTGACTTTGTCATAACCTGCATTTATTGAGATGATCATGTAATTTTTGTCTTTGGCTCTGTTGATATGGTGTATTAAATTTATTGATTTGCATATGTTGAACTGTTCCTGCATTCCTGGGATGAACCCCACTTGGTCATGCTGTATAATTTTCTTGACGATTTACTGAATTCTGTTTGCTAGTATCTTATTGGGTATGTTTGCTTCTATGTTCATTAGGGAGTTCGGCCTGACTTTTCTTTTTTGGTTAGATCTTTCTCTGGTTTTGGTATCATATTAATACTTGTTTATAAGAATGAGTTAGGGAGCATTGCTTCCCATTCAGTTTCATTAAAGAATTTGAGGACTATTTACTTTAAACCTTCCCTAAATATCTTGCTGATTTCAGCAGTGAATCTATCAGAACCTCAGTTTTTCTCTGCTGCTAAGTTTTTAATTGAATTTTCAGTCTAATTATTAGATATTAGTTTATTCAGAATTTTATAACTTCTTCATTCAGCTTTGATAATTCATACACTTTTATAAATCTGTCCATTTCTTCTGTGTTTCTCATCCTATGAGAGTAAATATTTTTCAGAGCAGAAACTGATGATCTTCTGAATTTCCAGAGTCTGTACTGATTTCACCCTCTTCATTCCTCATTGCATGAATATGAGTCTTTTCTTCTCCTTTTTTGATAAGGTTGACTAATGGTTTATCAATTTTATTTGTCCTTTCAATGAACCAACTCTTCAATTCATTAACTCCTCATATTGTTCACTAAGTTTCCATTGCATTAATTTCTACTCTGATCTTGATAGTTGTCTCTCATGTCGGGCTTTGTGTTTGTCTTGCTCTCCTTTTTCTAGAAGCTTCAGGTACAACATAAAGTTGTTTATTTGTGCTTACTCTGTTTCCCTGATGTGAGAGTTCACTGCTATAAATTTTTCTTAGAAGTGCTTTCACTGTTCCCCATAACTTCTGGTACATTGTATCTTTCTTCTCATTTAGTTGCAAATATTGTTTAAATATCTTCTTTAATTTCATCTATGACACATTCGTTGTTCAGCAGTGTATAGTTTAATTTCTATTGTGGTTTCTTTTGTCATTAATTTTCAATTTCATTGCACTATGGTCAGATTATATGCGTGGGACAATTTTAATTCCTTTGCATTTACTTAAGCATATTCTGTGGGCTCACATAGAGTCTATTTTAGAGAATGTTTCATGTGCAGCTGAGAATGTGTATTCTGATGATGTGTTAGGTGGAACACTTTGACAACTTCTATCACATCTGTTTGTTCAAAGACAATTCAGTTCTGATATATTTTTGCTGAATTTTGTCTACTTAATTTATCTCTTTGTGAAAGTGGTCTATGAAGGTCTGTTACAATTGTTTCATTGCTTATTTGATTTTTTATGTCTATTAATAATTGCCTTATATAGTTGGGTGCTCCTGTATTTGGTGCATACATATTTATAATTGTTATCCCTTCCTCTTGAAGTTTTCCCCTAACGAGTATGTAGTGACTTTTTATATTTCTTTTTATCATTCTTGGTTTAAAGTTCACATTGTCTACAAACTGAATAGCTACCTTTGCTTTTTCCTGGGTTCCTATTGCATGGAAGACTGGCTTTCATCCTTTCATTTTCAGTCTATGAATTTTCTTTTCATTAAATGTGTTTCTTGTATATAGAGTACTGTTGGATTTTGTTTCTTGATCCATTCTGCCAGTCTGTTTCTTTTGATTGGTTAATTGAGGCCATTCACATTGATGGCTATAACTGATATGTGTTGACTTATTTTTGTTATGAAATTTCCTGCTGTTGGGTCCCTAATTTTTCCCTCTAATTTTTTGTCCTGCCTGGTGGTTTCTTTATGTTGTTGCTCTTGGAATTTTGGCCATCTTTATCTCTGTCTAGAATATCTTTTAGAACTCTTTAAGTGGTTGGTTTGGTGGTCATGAATTTTGTCAGTTGTTCTTTATCATGGAAGTAACTTACATCAATTTGAGTTGGAAGGTGTTTTCTTTAAGGACTGGAAAATTTTCACTCCAAGCTCTTTTTGACTTGAGGGTTTATATTAAGAAGTCTTCTGTGATTCTGATAGGCTTTCCTTTATAGGTGATCTGTCTCTTCTCTCTAACTTTTTTTAATACTCATTTCTTATGCTGAATATCTGGCATCTTGAATATTTTGTGTCTTGGTGTACTTTAATTTTGGTCAAGGCTGTTGCTGCATTTATTTGTATGTCAAATTCTTTATCCATGGTTGAGAAATTTTTTGCCATCATTTCTACGAAGATTGTTTTTATGGAACTTGTGCAGTCCCATTGACCCTAATCCACTGTATATTATTCTTCTTTTCTTCATCTTGTAGTTATTGGATTGATTTTTCATGGTTTCTTGAAATTTTAAAGATATCTTTCTAGCCATGATCACTACCTGCAATTCTTTCTTCAAGATCTAGTATTCTATTCTTTCCTTCATTCAGTCTGCTGCATATACTTTCATTGGAAATTTTAATCTCTTGGATTTCTGTTTGTATCTGTTTATGTATTTCATGTCTTTCCTATTTGGGCATTTTTTTCCTTCCATCATTTTTCTAAGCTCATCTATTATTTTCCCTGTGTCTTCTCTATCTTTGATTTTAAGTATCATTTCTTCTTGCATCTGAGAGATTAACTTCTCTACAGCCTTTTTCTCTTGTTTCTTCATGTCTGTTACTATCATTTCAGAAAGTTCCAGTGTTTGACTCTCAATTTCATCTATTTCTTTGTGTTCTGGGTTTGTCCTGTGTAGGTTCAGTGTCTCAGATTTCATTTTGCTTCTATATCTTCACATTTTCTATTTTTTTTCTTTCTTTTCTTTTATTTTGATGCTTGCTGCTTTCTTATGATAGCTTTATCACTAGTACTGAGGCTTGTTTAGGAGATATCTGTTTTCCAGGGATGTCCTCTAAATGTAGTTGGTTATTTGTAGCTATCCCAAGAATCTTGCTCCCAGTCTGTAAAGGATGCAAAGTTACTATTTGGCTCAGTGCCCAGTGCTTTGGTTCTGGATTGTGGCAATGATTATGAGCCTATACAGTCACAACATTATCTTACAGGGGAGAAAACTGATAATACCATGTATAACACCATGGCAAAAGTAGTACAGTTAACAATAACAATAATTTTGAGTACAGTTTAACTACTGACAGACTACAGTAACCATTAACCTGCTACCTCCAACCACAGGAGCAAACTGTAAAGTTATATAACAAAATCAAACATGTACCATGTACTTGTATGCAGTGGTTTTCACCTTAGTGGAGTGATTTTACCCTTCTGCTGGGACTGGAGGGAGCTAAGATGGGTAAAAGACAGGATAAAGTGATCAATGAGGTCAACGATAGTAGTTAAGTCTCGAGGTAAAAGGATGATCACGTGAGTTTTGGGAAACTAGAAGACAAAAGAGGAACAAAATAAATTGGAATGTGAAGGAGTAATTAGAAAGGGAAGAGATAAGGCTTAGTCACTTGAAAGTTTAAATTGAAGAAGTAGGTGAGGAAAGAGAGAAAGAGGATCAATAGAGGAAAACAAAAAGGTAAAAAACCTAAACAGTTTAAAAAAAAGAAGGAAGAAAGATAAGGAGACTGGAATAGAAGAAGAAATAGACCTGAGAAAGAGAGGAGAGAAAAGAAAAAGTTCCAAAAGCAAAAATAACCACAAAATACAATACAAAACTTCCAACCATACAGGAAAGGAATAGCCAATCAGACAAACAAGGGAGAATAAAAGTAGTAAATCATCTCTGGTGTTTACAGTTCTGCAATAGTGTCCCTGTGAGATCCCCGAAATATGCAGTGTACTCGAGCCATGTTTCTCATGGGAACTGTGTTGTGTATGGAGATGATCTTGGTGTCTGGATGTTGGGTCTGGAACTGGCCTTCTGTGGTGGCATTCTCCAAAATCCAATTGCTGTCTCCTTGCTGCTGCTTCAGACATTCCATGTTTCTGGTCTTTCTTGCTTCACACTCAGGATGGCTGTCCTGGGTCTCGTGGGTTCCAGTAGTCCACCTGCCAAAGGTGTGTGTGCTATATACAAGGGTTCAGCCTGGTCTGTGTCTTATGGGTTCTGGTCAGTCTTCCCGCCAAAGGCATGTGTGTGACATGAGCCCAGGGCCTAGCATATCCTGGGTCTTGTGGGTTCCCTAAAAGATATTTTGAGCATCACTATTCACTTGGAAATATATGGACCACAGCAGAAAGGGAAAAGCCACATGTTTGTGGTTCTCACAAGTTAAGTGACAGATATGAGTTACTAGACTGAGCATAGAGCAGTAGTTAGTTTAATCTCCGTATCACAAGTAGATTCAACTAAAGACCAAAGATTCTGATAACAGAGAGTTTTACTTTTCATACAGGGAATATCTGGTAGTTTAGGGTAGCCTTTGCTGTACATTTAGATTTATCTGTGTGCAAGTATCACCTCATGCAAATATTTCATCTCCATCTTTAAGAACAAAAATAGCGCTTCACAAGTGTAGAGTATGTTAAAATTTGATCTTGTTCTTTTACTTAATCAGCTCATCCAGTCAATGCTCATGATAGCTCAGAAATCTTGTTACTTTTTTTTCATAGATAAGGATGTGATCTTCGAATCTAGTAGAACCTTGTTAAAGCAATTAATAGTGAAGCAGGCCTGAGGTGCCATGCTGTGTTCAGTTGATGTTGCATTATTTTCTACACTGCAAGAAAGTCAGAAGGCCCAGCCAGCTGGATAGCTTGGTAAGGACAATTACTAAGGAGGTGTGAGATGGTGGCTCTTTACCATGTATGATGCAATTATTTCAGTTTCTTAACAAAGGACAAAACCATAGCAGAAAAATCTGTTTCAACTTTGTGTGTTCCTAGGTTTACTTTAAACTAATACATATTAAGACCTCTATTCTAAAGGTTTTGATGAAGTCAGTCCTGACTAAATATGTCCCTAGTTTATTTTATTACAATTTCTGTACATACTGGTATTACACAAATTTTGAGAAGAGTAGCATTGTGCTGAGTGTGAGATGTTGTATCGGACTGCCTGAGTAATTCCTCATTATATCACCAGAGGAAAATTGCTTAACCTTTTAAAATCAAATTTTCCTTATCCATGAACTTTTAATAATAAAAGCAAATATCTCACAGGGCCTTTTAAATGATCAAGGTTAACTAATCTATGTGAATTTCTAAGAACAGTCACTACGGGGTTCCCGCGAGCGGTCAATAAATCTTGGTTGTTAAAATATAATTTCAGTAAGTGCCTGCCTTATCCACATTTATGGAGTGTCTGAGGGTTGATCTATCATGAGAAAATGATTTGATGTCCTTTATTTTTTTATGTCCTTTAATGTTGGGATACATTATATTATTTAAATTGTTTACCAAAGGTAAACATTAATTTAGCAAAGTAGTTGTTAAAAACAGTGCACAATCTGGAAAGATATTTCATAGCTGTCCTCTTACCCTCAGAAAGAGTATATACACCAGCAGATAAAACCCATTGTGTAATTTTGGGAAGTGCACAAGTGCTTGTGACCTTAATGTATTAGACTGAAAAGATACTTTAGAAACCAATTTCTAAGTTTTTTAGAAACCAATGTGAAAATTGAAAAATAAGAAATTTGAATGCTGAAACTATGAGATGACATACAAGGTTTAGTTCTGTGGTCATCATAATAGCAGCCCCCAAAGATGTCCTTGTTCTAGTCTTTGGAATCTGTGAACGTGCTACCTTATAGGGCCAAAGGAGCATTGGAGATACAATTCAGTCAAGGAGATTGAGATGGGAGATTATCCTAGATTATTCTGATGAGTTCAGGATTTTATGCTTAAAATATGACTTTTTTTGTCAGTTCACAATAAGAAAGGTGCATGACTAGTGAAGAATAATTAGAGGGATGCAATAGGAACTGTTTTAAAAGTGGTGGAAAGGGGCCATCAGGCAAGTAATGTAGATGGCCTCTAAAAGGCAAAAACTTACACTCTCCCCTGGAAACTTGAGAAAGAAATGAGACACAGACCGCCACCTTGATCTCAGTGCAGTGAGACCTGTGGGAGACATCTAAACTTCCAAATTGTAAAATAACAAACACATTTTACTAAGTCACTCAGTGTATGGTGATTCATTAGGTCAGTAATAAAAAGCCAGTGTAGTTTATCTGGGAGCAGGCACAGCAGTATGAACTCAATGTTAAGAAGGGAAAAGAGATACAATTTTCCAGCAGAAGATGTCAAGAGAAATTTAACGTCTAGCGAAGTTTCAGCCAATCCACTGCTAAGTTCTGGAGAAAATGAAAGGCCATGAAACTCATGTCACTGTGAGCTTAAATGACAGTGACTATTGTGCCTGTCTTTCTCAGTCATCAGACCTAGTCTCTTCAAAGATGCTGAAATTACTGACGCGGACACTGTTGATATCATTCATGCTTCTCTCTCAAGCTGCACATAAAGTAAGCTTTTGAAGGGAGACTTGGGAATGGAGGATACTTCCATGATCACAGTAGGATCTCTTTTGTATGAAATACAGTACCACAGTCCACAGGTGGTGGGCCACAGTGATCATAGCATGTTCTTCCCCTAAGGTCTCTTCATGGAGTTAGGGTCGACTGTCAACTTGATCGGCTTTGGGGTCTACCCAGTGGTTTGATGGAGCACATTTGTGGGAATATCTGGATGGCCATAGAGACATGGCCCTGGAGTCTATATCTGCTCCATCATCTCTTCCTCTGGCGCTGTTCTGACTTGCTTCCTGGCCAACATGAACTAAGTAGCTTTGTTCTACCACTCTTCTTATTTGATGTTTCTGCCTTGGTGGCAATGGATTATGGACTGAATCCTCTATAACCTTGAACTTACTTAAAGTTTTCCTCATTTAAATTGTAGGCTCTGGGTATTATGTCCAGTGATGAGAAAGAAGACCAAGGTATCTCCTTTTCAGAGAGTATTTTATGTGCATGGTATGCTCTTGGTGTATCTTCAGCTAGGTGCCCCAGAGCTTCATCAGGGAGCAACTTCTGGGTAATGAGTGAAATATCAGATTGGATCCCTTGTTTATCAGCTCATTCCCACTTATCCCTTGATGTAATATGAGTCACTGAATCTGAGTTTCAAGGAAGAGACCATGTTGGCGTATTGACTATTCAAGAGTCAGTTGTACTGCCTGAGGTCTCTTTAGCAACAAAGATCAATTCTTATGGAGAAAACCTATTTTCCTTTGAGAATGAACCTCTGGCTTTCCAAGGATGACCCAGTAGAATGATCTTAATATCAAATGGTTGTTTAGTGTTTTTGAGGAATCGTGTCAACTGGGTGCTCGGCATTTGCTTCTGTTTCTGGTAGTTTGGATATTTGCCAGTATATGTAGCTCAGTCAGCCTCAGAAATGGAAATTCATGCTCTTGGGCCAATGCATAGATTCCATGTTCACAACTATAGAAATTTAGTTAAGATCCCCTTCACGCAGTCTCTGGCATGATTACTAATAGAAACTGGATGCTTTGAAATGAACATTGTTTTGTCAACTTAGTACTTTTACTACTGTGGATGCCCTCTGGGGCTCATTAATATGAGATACAAAGATCTGAATGCTACACGCCTACTTCCGTACATCCATCCTATATCTTTACCATACCTCCTCTTCTCTAAGCTTATAATTGTTTCACTATCATTCATCAGCATTGCCAATAAGTCCACATATATTCTGACCTGGAACAACTTCCCTTCCAAAGTGGATGGTGTGGTGCAATTCCTAAAACTGTACCTGTGGGGAAGAATTTTCATTATGACTGTTTTACAAGACCACTGCTGAGTGAATCCCAGTTGCAGCCAACTTCCATTTTTGGCTTGCAACCGCACACGAGGCTGTGCATCTGTCAACCAAGCTCAGGGTTTTCCTTGCTCTATTTGCAGGTCACTCTGGAGTATTCTGATGTCCTGCTCTATTCTTTCTATCCACCCTGATGGGGTTTATCCCTTTTAGTCATCTTTTCAAATAACTACCCCAAGACTGCTGATTGTATTCCTTTTTATCTATTTTTCATTTCATTGATTTTCAGTCTTTTTTATTGATTCTTTTGTCATATTTTATAGTTACTTTGCTCTTTTGTGCATACAAATTTCCTAATTTACCATCTTATATGATGGATTTTATATTTTTTAATTTTTTCCACTGAAAACATGTGAAGCTATAGAATCCATTCTAAATACCAAGTCAGCAAAATTCTGCCATTTTAGATTATTTAAATTTTTAGAAATTATGTTACATCAATTATTAAAAGAGAAGTGCTGAAATCTCTGTCTTTATATATTGTTGATGTCTCTTTAGTGGAACTTTTTGAAACTATTTGGGGCTATGTGGAACTCTTTGAAACTATTATTGCCTTAATGCACGTTATAATAGCTATAAATTACTGATTAATGTAATCTTAACCATTGCTAAACACATCTCTTCAATATTAGTCTTTTAAAAGTATACTTTGATGAAGAATAACGTCAATTTCTTTTTCACTCTTGATGCTTTTGTGATATTTTTTATTTCCTCTTATTGTCACGCTGTCTTTACAGTTAACAAGTTTCTTACTAACAACCTGCAACCAGGTCTTGCTTTAGATCCAGTCTTACAACTTTTGTCTTTTAAGTGCAATGTTTTAATATTTTCATTTTAAATGTAAATATTGATGATACATTTGGTATTAAATTACTTTCTTTTGAGACAGTATCTTACTATGTAGTTCAGGCTGACCTTGAACTCGATATGTAGCCTGGAGTGGCCTCAGTCACATGGCAATCAACCCTCCTGCCTCAGTTTCCTGATTTCTGAGATTACAGGCACACGCCACCACACTCCGCTATTCTGGCATTAATTTTGCCGTAATTGTTCTTTGTTTCATATTTATTGCACTTACATTTTGTTCTCCTTATTCTCCATCTTTACTTGTATATTGATTTGTTTATTTATATTCTTATTTATCTCACTGATTTGTCAGTTTTATATCTATTTTTTAATTGTTGTTTAAATATTATCACATACATGTTTAAATGGCCAGTTTTTCTTTATTATAACATTATAATATCTCATAAAAACTGCAAAATTCATATATTATTACAGTTTCATTTTCTCTCCTCTACTCATCTGAGACAAGGCTGGGAGGAGAGAAGGTCTTGGGTACTGATGTGACCCTGAGGGTAAATCTCCTTCAGTGGTGTGCTGTGAGCCACCAGCCATCTCTCTGTGACCCTAGCTCCTTTCCTAACATCAGAGCCCTTATTTTCAAATAATATATTTCTACATATGCTGTGTAATCATAATACATTGTTTTTATACTAGCATTAAACAGTCTTTAAGAGATTTTTATAAGTACGTATTTCTGGGTGTGTGTGTGTGTGTGTGTGTATGTGGTGTGTGTTATTATACCTTTTGATGTTTTTATTCCATTTTCTGATCTGTCTTTAACACAGCATCATTTCCTGTCATGGAAAATAACTATTTTAGCACTCTTGTACAAAATGTCCTCCAATTTTTTTTTTTTTTTCTGACAATGTTTCCATTTCTCATTTCTTTCTGAGGAACAATTTTATTGGTAAAGAATTCTGGAATATTTTTTATTTTTTGTCGTTTTTATGATAATGTGGAATCACTATAATATACCTTGTGAGGTTCATTTTTGTATCAGTCGCACTTGTAATTTGCCGACCTTCTTAATTCTGCAAGTGGATGTCCTTTAAAAATTGTGGTGAGTACTGGAAACCCCCTGATTATCTCTTTTCCTTTAAAATCCTGAATACAGATGATAGAATACCATTGAACTTGTCCCAAGGTGCTGGATTTCAAACTTACTTTTATCTTTTCTCTCTCCATTTCCTTTGAGATGAGTGACCCTTACTGATATGTCCTCGGGCTCAGTGACCTTTCCATTGCCATATCTGGAGGCTTTCAAGCCCATGAGATGACATCATAGTTTTCTTTTCTAGCAGTTTATTTAAGATTTTTATTAGTTTCTTCTCTTTGTTGAAATTCTCAGGGCTGGGGAGATAGTTCAGCAGCACAGTGCTTGCCTGGCAATCTCAAGGTCTAGAGTTTGATTCCCGGTACAAAAAAAAAAAAAAAAAAAAAAAGTCAGTGAAATTGTCAGATGCTTACTTTTGACACTAAAATATATTTTACATACTTATTTTAAACACAGTGCGATGATTCCATCCTCATGGCCACGATCAGATTTTCTTTCATTGACTAATTTCTCTCTTTAACATAGGATATTGCATCTTACCTTTTTTGTACGTTTGTAATTTTGAATCATGATCCAGGTATTCTCTAAGATACAGAGAAGAGAGAAGCAGACATTCATCTGCAGGAGAGGGCCTACCTCTGTGCCCTAGGCTGCTGCTAACCTGGTGTGAGCTGAATGCGGCTGCTATGTGAGGAGACTGAGGACTGCAGGCTCTCAGCGGTGGTGCAGGCTGGTGCCTTGTGCAAGACTTTGTTGTTTTCCAGAGGAAATGAGGTGGCAGGGAATTCTCTCATTAGTAGAAGGGATTTGCAAATGTTTGCAGTGAAAAAAAAAAGCTATGTGGTCTGATGTTTATGTATGACCTACTTTGTAGGGCAAGTAGGATAGAATTTCCTTGTCATTCATGGGCTCCCTCTGGTGTGGTAGATACTGTACTATACTCTTTCTGCACAGCCTGGGTGTCTAAAACTTAAAAAGCCTAGATCTACAAGGGGAACTAAAGAGCAAGAGAAGGCAGGATCCCCCTTTGCCCTTAGATAAAGCCCTTATTTCAGAAATTGGGTTATTTTCACCCACCAAAAAAAAAAGCTATATGTTCAGAGGACAGGCTATCAAATGGGGACTATATCATAAGGGCTCTACTCTGATGGTATTATTTGGAAGTGAGGAAAACAGGACATGGGCCCTAGTTGAAGGGAGTGGATCAACGAGCTGTGACATTGGGAATTATGTTTGTCCCCCAGGGTATTCCTCTCTAGCTCTTTCACACTCTCTTTGTTTCCTGGATGCCATAAAGTGAGAAGCTTTTCTTTGCCACACCATTCAGCCTTCCTTTCCACCAGCCCAAAAGCAATATGGCCAGCTGTCCATGGACTGAATCCTCTGACACCAGGAGCCAAAATACATTTTTTCTTCTCTAACAATTTTCTCCGATTTTTTGTCACAATTACAAAAAGCTGTCTAACACAGCAAACGAGAAGAGATGGTGCGTGAAATCTCCTCTACATTGGGGCAGAATAGATGGGCAAAATGAAAAGGATAGAAAGGTTGAGGAAGAATGACCACAGGGTCTACCAGCTGGCTGTACTTTCAGTGCAGGTACCATGGCTGACACATTACTCATATCCCCTGCAGGTTCACTCTCAGGAGTTGGCATGTGCAAGTGCACAGTGACAACAGCCTTTTGAAAAGAACAGATTCAGGTCAATTTGGAATGACTTTCAAAATCCACTCTTACATTCTCTGAGCTCTCTGAGTAGACTGGACCTGTCTACTGTAAATAAAAGATGTAAAATTATTTCAGCAGAGCAGCAACAACAGAATGACTGATTTTAATATTCGGTCGAAGAAGCTACCACCCAATGAAATTCAATCACTTGCTCCCCTTAACTTTGTGAAAAGAAAAGCGATGCTGACCTTGATGAATTTTCACCTGTAGTTGGTTCTAAAACATCTAAATATTTCAAACCCCCCGTGCATATCAAAATCCTCCCCAGCAAATAGCAACTAAGTCTCAGTATTTTCTTTGCTCAAACTGCATTATACATTTCTGGATTTACAGATCATAACTCTTCAATGACTTGTTACTTATGCACGGCATGCAAGAACATTAGCACAAAAAAATTGACAAAAATGCATGCAGAGAGGCACATTCATTCTTAGCCATGTTGGGGACACTTAGGCTGCGATTTTCATTGTCCCCAATTTAGGAAGGCATATAGAAATGGGATTGAGATTGAGCTGCTTTAATTTAAGCTCTTGACCTTCCCCCAGTGACTGGTTCTTTCTTGAGGTAACTTTCTGTGAAGTCCTCAGACAAGAGCCCTCTCTCTAATCCTTATTTCCAAGTGTCACTAAATTACCCAAGGGCAATATACTGGTGTTGGATCTCAACTTTTTTAGTAACAGTAAGAGTATACTCTGAAGAACAGCTGTCTCTCTTCGATTAAAACTAGCATCCTGTAGTTGTCTTGAGAGATATTACAAGTACTCCCATTTATTTCTTCTTCTCCTTCCACATTACCTTCAGGGAAAGTTGCTTCTTAGATCCTATGGACCAGGGAGGGCCATTTAGAACAATTATTCATACAGTTGAAATCAGGCTAAAAAGTTTAAACAAGGGTTTACTAAATGCCCAGTATTAACAACAACAACAACAACAACAACAACAACAACAACAAAACATAAAGTCACAGACAACTAAATGGTCTGATGTTTATGTGTGACCTACTTTGTAGGGCAAATAGAATAGAATTTCCTTGTCATTCACAGGCTCTCTCTGGTATGGCAGGTGCCATACTATACTCTCTCTGCACATCTTGGGTGTCTAAAACCTAAAAAGCCTAGAACTACGAGGGGAACTAAAGAGCCAAGACAAGGCAGGATCTCCCTTCGCCCTCAGAGAAAGGCCTTATTTTGGAAATTGGGTTATTTTCATCCAGTTTATCCTCATTTGAGAAGACCATACAGACTTTCTACCAATATTAGGTTCTATTCACATAAGTGTTTCTATAAATACCTATTCTTTGCAGATACCATATTTATCCTGGAGATATTATAGCTGCTGATAACATGGGGACTAGTAAATATGCATGCTTAGGAGGGTGGAATTGAGAACCAGAAGTGTGGCTTCCACTGATAAAACGCATTAATATCTACCCAAATCATCATAGTAAACAAACATTAACTGGGTGCTCAACAAAGGTATCAGTGCCTGCTGGCTGACGACCACAAGAAATAAAATTAGTCCCAAATTGTTTTTGGGTTGGATATCCCACAAGCCATGGTAAGCCACTGGGATTCCATAAAAGAGGATGTTATAAGAATCTCACGATAGGATTTGGGCATGTGTTTGGTGATATAGGGGAAAATTCAAAAATTATGGATTTTGCTCTGTTGTGGATTATCGTCAGGACATGAAAAATTAGTGTGATTAAGTAGCAATGATTTCTACTGAGACATGGCCTAAATTACTTTCTCCTGCTTCTTTATTGAAGAGTAGAATTTTTTTAAATACTTGGCACAAATAAAATGGGTGTACACTTGCACTGAAGACCTTTGGGAAGAGTGTACAGACACTGACCAATTGTAACGCAGGCAACTTATACAAACAAAATGATCATTCATTGGGTTTGATCCTACAACCAGAAACCTACATTATTAAACTTAGTCCATGGGTATGTGTTTCAAGATCTAACTGGCTACAATTTAGAGACTCAAAGTCCTTTTTCTTTTATTGTAGCTGCAGACAACTCTACTGAGGTGCACCAAGGTCTGTTTCTAGTATGGCTTGCACACCACATTGATTAGTTCAAAGAACAGCAGAGACTATGTGCTTGTTCCTCATACTCTGTGGTTGTGATAGGATTCTTGGGGAATTTGTCTCATTCTTTCCTTCCAGGGTTGAGTGTGGGATCCACATTAGTGTAAACAGAGTGATTTCCTGATGTCTCAAAAGCAAGTAAGAGAGAAAAACCTTCTTTCCTGTAGAAGTTCAAGCAACAGGGATACTGTAAATGAGGAAATGTTAGAGAGCTTCATTCAAGAGGCCCTGGGAAACAAAAATAATGAAGGAGCAGCACAATGGTACCAACGTGGCTTGGGTTTCCCTTACTAGGGGCTTGAAAGAAGAGTTCGTCAAGGTGAAAATTTTTCCTAGGATCTGAGTTAATAACAAGACAACTAATGTTTGTGTGAGTCAGTTGGATTCTGAAATCTACGCCTCATCCATGCCAGGTGACATTGTAAGGGAGAGATGGAGTAGGTGCTCAGCGCACTTAGCATGGTGGAATGCTTCATCAAGATGTGAAGCACTTTTACTGTGTTGATAAAATATGGCAAGTAAAGTGTCCTTCCACATAATTTATTATGCTATTCTGTCCTTGACAATTACAATTACATCTGTCTCTCTGTCATTCTAGGACAAATGCATGGATTATCTTCAAGCTGGGGGACAATTGCATTGTTTTCTTTTCCTTTCTTTCTCTCTTTCTCTCTTTCTTTCTTTCTTTCTTTCTTTCTTTCTTTCTTTCTTTCTTTCTTTCTTTCTTTCTTTCTTTCTTTCTTTCTTTCTTTCTTTTTTTCACAACCAATTGATTTTAAACAGCCAAGCCCATTCCAAAGCAATTTAAGTTTTCAATTTATTTTTTATTAGTACATCTTTGCAGTACATGCAGTTCACAATTTTGATTCACCCCGAGAGAGAGCAACAGCCTCATCATGGACTCACAACTCCCCCGTAAGAATGTTTAATTTTATTTTTTAGCTTATTTAGCATAGTAATTGACATGCAGAATATTCAAAACAAGTGTTTGTTAAATGATTAAAAAGGTTAGGTAATTCTACCAGGGGCACAACCTCTAAACACCTGATTCGCATCCATTTGCCACCAGTTTGTCTGGAGGTCAGAAAGTGCCAAGTTCTTCAATAAAAAATGTCCTCATTGTTCCTTCTGCTGTAGACCAAAGGTCACCTGTCCCCTTGTAATGCAAAGGCCAGGGTCCTAATGCCCAAGTTTCCATATTAGTCATAACAGCAGGAGTAAATTGCCCCCCTCCTTAAACACTTTTGATAGCAGTGTGTTCTCTTTTCATGATGCAAATGGAGCATCCAACTTAAAATATAAATAATGACCTGAAAGGAAGGTAATTTGAAACCATTTCATAGCTGATGAGCCATTATTTCTCTCTCTCATCAATGCATCCAAAGCAGGCTCTCCTATCACCTTGTTCAACCTCCAGCATAAAATTAATTACCTCTGGATAGACCCCAGTTAATTGCTCATAAAATTGATCTTACTTTTCAGATTTTATGGCAACTAGTATGTCATCAACACAAGTGTCTGGAATAAATGGGATACTCATTATCCACCTTGAAATGAAATAAAATAAACTCATGGTGGATACAGAAGCCTTTGGCATCTGAGCCTATGGTATATAATTGACACTTGTAAACAACTAGGCGATACCTCTGAAGATCTTGTAAGGAAAGATCAAAAACTTTTCAAATAGTGTCAAAAATTTTAAGAAGGAATTTTGATTCAACAAGAAGTCTATATGCATTTCTTTTCAAACAAGTGAAGAGGAATTATTGCCATGATTTAAACTTTTTTCATTTCTTTATTTAAACTAGAGGCAGTTTTATTAGGGAAAAGATACTCGATTTGCTGTTTGAGGAACTCCAACTCTGATATTCCTTACACAAAAATTTCTTCCCCCAGAAGGTTAAATTCTTTGCATTATATAAGTTTATTTTCAGTAAGTTAATAATGATATTTATCTCATAGGCTCATTTTAGGTTGGAATGTGATTATGAATAAAGACCTACCTAATGAGGGCTCTGGTTCAAAAGAAGACATTTAATCAGTCTTAGATGCTATTATATTCTACTACTATGATTAATAAACCAATCAGGAAACAATCTTGTATTTCAGTGAGATTGCATAACAGGAAGGTGATAAGTGTTGGTATGTCAGTATTTGAATTCTATAATTTATAATTCATATGTGCTTGAGTAGTTTACTTAATCTCTCTCATCCTCCACATCCTCAAATATACATGGGATTTTTAACACTTAACTTACAGGAGCAGATGAGGTACATGATGGATGACAGCAAGCTCTGATCAGAATTTCCTGTCTAATCCTGGCTTCAGCCCCCACATCTTCTTTCCTAGTCCCATCCTGAATGGATGCCCCTCATGTGCATTTCGAGTTTACTTAGGTTGGATGCAGAGTGTCACAGAAGGGCAGGATTCTGGCTTAATACCAGAGGGAAATGCTCACTGATGCCCTCGGCTGAATAGAGATCAGAAAAGTTATGATTCCACTCTGTTCTCACACGGGCTCTCACCTAGAAGGCTGGACTAGGCAAGCAGCCAGCTATAGGCTGAGTATAACCAGGGAACATCATTCCTACTCTTTCCTTTGAAGGCTCATCCTTCACTGGTCAGCTCATCGAGCTACTTACATGTTTCATTTGCAGAAACTTATTTCAGGTTCTCTATGATCAAGCTCTCAGTACCAAACTTGGACCCATGTAGTTTGGTCTGTTTGAGCGCTTACACCCTGCTTCTATGTAGGCATTATTTCACTTAGATATCCCTATCTACCTTCATGGTTCTCTCCATTCATGGTTTAAAGGGATATGCCATTTCCTACTTGACATTTTCTCTCAACTTTCAAGGCCAGGTAAGAAGTTCTTTATTATCAGGAAGAAGTCCCTCTCCCATAGTGCTTACTAGGCTGCCTTGTGAGAATTTGTTGGTCTAGCTATAACTTAGAAACATAAACCTGTGAATGTATGCCTGTCTTATTCATTGCTGGGTTCAGTGCATGTTCTCAGTAAAGGTGTATTAAATTGTCAGAAGGAATATAAACCAGAGCGAGAAGCTCATAGGTCAGAGACCAAGGTTAAGTCTTTGAAACTTAACTTAGAGGGCAGACCTCCCAACCACATAATCAAAAAGCCTAATGCAAGGGAATCAACCCAACTCGAGAGCAAAGTCAGAGTGGTCAAAGTGAAGCACAGCAGGAAACAGCAATAGAAATGTCCTAGGAAAAATATACAGATAGGTTTTAAATACTTGGTACTTTTATTACTAAGTTGAGTGAGTTATGAGGCTAGATGTGGCTGGTCTAGGAGCTCTTACATGAAGAGATTTGAACAGGGCCTGGAGAGCAAAAAGAAACAACTCTTCATTGACATCATCTATGAGGCAATACAAGATGTCAACAACACGGTATATTTTATCAAAGGCTTTCATTATATTGCAAGGATGGTTACGCGACTGGGTTTGAAAAAAGCTGGAATGAGTCAAGGTAACTATAGCATTATTAGACTCCTCAGAATCATTATAATACTAGTATAAATATATCATACTAGTGTCACTATCCAAGCTCCAATCATTTACTAACCAATTTAGGCAGATAATCCTTTTATTCTTCCTCCTTTTTTAAATGGATCATTTAACTGAGCTTGTATACCATAAGATATTAGTTTAGAAAACAGAGCTCGATAATATTCCTAGTGGTTTATTATTATTATTATTTTTATGGTGGCTATAAGTCCATATATTTATTTATAGCTTGCCTTGTTTTAGAAAAGATTTGAAGCAATTGGTTCACAAAGGATGATTACAATTGAGCTTTGGTTTGAACTTTCCTACACTAAGTGTTTTCCGTGACCCAGAATTTAAATCTTTCATGAATTCCCTTGAAATTACCAGAAGTTATTACTCATCTCCTGCAAACAGGCATCTCAGAGGTATTAAACAATGCATACAGATAGGAAGGTGAATCTAGTCTGAGAGGTTTTGGCTTTGGCTACAGCACAGCCCCTACATGTTTATAGGGCAGGCATTGGGAGGAGAAAGACCAGAATTTGGTGGCCAAGGAGAAGAGAGAGTTTGATTTGCAGTTCTACTTAGAACAGCTCTCTGCCCTTTGCAAGACCTGATTCATCTTTTGGAGCCATAATTTTTATTGCACGTAAAGGCAGTAATAATAATACTCATATCAAAAAGTTGGTGAGATGAAATGACGTTTAGAGACTTCCTAGCATGTGACAATGGTTCATCATGTCTACCAAGATGGTATTGGTAATGGCAGCTGCACCTCTGAACCCCTAGAAAGTACTTACCAAAGTCCTACTGTCAGTGAGTGGCAGAGACAGAACCTGTAAGGCTGTTTGGTTGGTTGTAGATACTCTGCAAACACTAACTTTGGAGGCAGTAGGTTAGTGTGTATTTCGGATCAGGTGGACTTCTCTGCTCCAGGAGGATGGGTCCTTGTGTCAATCAATGTTGTGCTGCATTTGTTGTCAGAGGATCTGGTTCTCCAGATCTGGCTGACGCTGTGAATCCCCCTCATGAAGGTATTTTGTTGTTCCAATGCTGTGAAGGTTAAGGAGATAACTGACTTTCACCATTATTCCCCTGTATGCCATGGCTTTATCTAAAGGGCATATTCACTCCCAGGATCTTGGCTATAACTGAGGTTCAGACATACATGCCTCTATACGTATGCTAAACTCATCAGAACATCTCCTGCCCAGTGAGTCACATGTGCAAAAATCAAGCAGCTCTGATTCCTTTAACCTTAAAATGTCCACAGACGTACTGCATCCCTTGCCAAAGTTTAGGGTCAGGCTATGAGTGGGAATGATTTGTTCCTGTATGTTTATCAGTGTCTGTACCCATTGTCCAGTTTGCTTTTCTTTCAGTGACAGAAGGATGGTTTTCTCCCCAGATACCCACACGATATTTAGAAAAATCTCTTATCATAGCAAAACAACAACAATAACAAAAACCCCAAAACATAAATTGCTAGACATACAAAAACATGCAATCCTCTGAATTGCATAGAAACTAGTTAATATTTTTAACTGGTCATGTTGCTTACCCAGTATGTGAGTAGCACTTTTGACCACGGAAGTGTTGACCCCATGTGACCCCCACAGACTGCAGAGGCTAAATAACCCAAATGCAGAAACATGGAGCTGCCCAGTAAGTGTTACGAAGAGACAATGAAATGTGATGTTCGTGAAGCACGGGGCTAATGTGAGCACTAAAGAGATGGCATTTGCTGTTACAAAAATGAAATAGCATCAGAGATTATTTTCTTCACATCAGAGATCAGACAGATATTGAACTTGATTTGCTCCTGGACAAGAGTAAGGCAGGAAAGCAAGTCTGGTGGCACCCACTGTATGTGGTAGGTGCTTGGTGCTTTGCTTATTTTGCAGAGAGCTCAACTTGGATTTGGGGGTTTGTTAAAAACTGCTTTATTTAGGCTTCTTATACCCATTTACACCTGTTTAGTACTAGCAATCTGATCTTGCCCTGGATAAGAACTATTTCACTGACTGCCTTGGTTCTACTTAGATGACACCAAGTTGGAACAATACTCTGAAATCAGTAGTTGAAGGAATCTAGGCCTGAGGATTAGAACTTGGAAAGCTGAATCATACTGCTGCTTACTCAGGTCTACCGCTCTCCTTTCTAGAAAAATAAGTAGGTTACATTTCTCAGCTTCCACTCTAACTGTGTTTGCTGTGACCTTGTTGAAATATATCCACTGGGCTATTGAGAAAAGCGTAATAGAGTGAAACAAAGTCCCTCCCACCTCCGTGCCCTGACACATGCACAGACATACTCACTGGCACAACGTAGATGTGTTGCATAAAAATAATTGTGATGTGGATTGACAGGCATCCTGAGATTTATATGTGAGCTTATGCAGCCTAGCTCAGCCTGACTAATTTTCTGAACTCAGCTGAGTTTTAAATCTTTGGGTCTCTTCAAGCTGGCATTGACCTTGAACTGCTCATTTAAAATGAAAAAGGTTGTGCTAATCTCCTCCTTCCTTCTCCGTGGCGTTTCTTTCTTTAGACTAATAATATAATCTGATCACACAGAACAGGGAACAGGGAGCTGAGGTAAGGCCAAGAAAGCTCATTTCCATTGTTGTTTTAAGATCTTTATGTTTAGTGGAACAGTAGACAGTTTATTTCATGTGGGTCCTTTGATAATTCCTCTGGAGGCTTTCTGTTGAGACTTTTTTTCCAGTGTATTTTCTTGTTGATCCATCCTAATCCTTTTAGGACTCAATCCTAAGACAAACTTTAAAGCCTGTTGTTGCTGTGCTTTCATATTTGAGGTAGAATCCTTTAGAAATGACCCCAAGCATCCTCTGGTCTGGAAGACCTGTCCATGCCAGGTGGACCCAGAGACAAAATGATGTAGCTCTGCATCCCACAACCCAAGGTCAACATGCATTCTTGTGATCTTGCCTCAGCTGCCAGGTCATGCATCGAAGCTAACTGTTCTATGACAGCGCTCTTGTCAGTCTCCGTTCTTAGCAGCCCTGCGGACCTTCTCAAGATTCCTCCTTGCAGAATCCTTCTGGATCATACTCTGTCCATCCTTTTATTTTCATTGTAATATCCATATAATTGGCTGTTTTTCATGATATTTTGGCTTCAACCTACTGTTGAATGTAACATCTGTTGAATTCACACCCCACGAAGCATGAAGAATATCATTTTAACATCCCTTTAACTTTACTTTGTCTCATTTAACTCCATACGTGCCCTGTAAGCTGTTTTAACTCTCACTTCATAGGTGAGAAACCTACCTTTCAGGGAGGTCATCAGGACCACATATGTAATAAGCCAGAACATTTGAGAGAAAGGACTCTGTATCTTGTTACCTCTGCATCACTGAACAGGCAGCAGTGCTTGGCATATGGGAGGTGGCCAGAATGATTTGCTATGTGAACAATTGATGCCAGGTCTTACAAATCAATTGTTATTCTTTTTTATTAATTGCTATTTATTGTACACTGAGATTGCTTAGTCCTCATACTATTGATATTTGGAATCAGCAAAATCTTTATTGTGGTGCATGCCTTGTTCATTGTAGACCAATCAGCAGCATCCTTAGCCTGTAGCTATGAGGCATGTGCAGTAGCCCTCTCTCTTGTGACAGTCAAAACGATGTCTCTGGAAAATGTCAAATGTCACCTGGGGTGCCTGATTATCCTTGATGACTGCTATGGTTTCATGTGTGTTTGTAAACCATGGGTGGTTTGAGAGTGATTTGAGAGAAAAAGATGTCCAAATTATTCCTAAATAATGAATGAAAATGTCATTTTTCTACTTATTATATGGAGTGTGAGCAAATGACTTTCTAGCAATTAACATGTTCAAAGGATTTTTTACATTTACTTTTCTCTGTCAAGGTGGAGCTGCACTTTCCATGGAATTTCAGGTGATACTAGTGGTTTATTCCTTTTTAGTTTAAGGTCCATTTATAAGTCAATATAGTTTTCTGTTTGTGTCAGGGAAGCTTCCTTCTTTGGAAAGAATGTTAATTAATCACCAACTCTACTCATTGACTCTGCTTCTGAGGTATACTCTATTTCTTAATTTCCTTTGAATTAAGGCACATTCCTGGATTGATCAAGAGTCAGTAATTCACACCTGAGATTCCAGAGTGATAAGACTAGGACAGTGACCATTAACCTGCCCTTCATTTCTAATTTTGACCTTCGAAATATTACACAAATGGAAGAATATTCAATGAAACCTGTTGGAAGAAGCTATCCTGAGAAAACCATCTAAGCTTTTCTTCACCCAGGTTTTCACTGTTGAGTGGTGTTTTGCAGTGTATATGTACAAGTTAGTTAATCATTTACAGCTTTGCAGAGCACCTAGGCTGATTCTAGTTTTGGGCTTTTATAAAGTTATAAATATTTGGCTCAGGTTTTTAGATGACTATCAGGTTTTACTCTGGGATAAATGCTTAGGTCTGCAATTGCCTGGTGATGTGATCACTGTATGTTTAGTTTTACAAGAAACTGTCAAGCTGTTTTTGAGTGAGTAAACCATCATTTTGCCTTCCTTGTGACCGTATGCAAGTGATTTATTATCTCTGCATTATCACCAGCATTTGATATTGTTACTGTTTTTCTTTATGAATTTCACTCTCTTGGGCAGGTATGCAGTGATACATCAGCATTATTTTAATTTGCACTTGTCTGATGGCTAACAGAGTTGAACATTTTCTTCACGTGCTATTTGGTATCTGTATATCCTCTTCAGTGAAATGTTTCTTTATTTTCTAAAACTATTGAGTGAAAGAGTTCATTGTGATATATATATATATATATATATATATATATATATATATATATATATATCAGGAGTAGAACTTAGGACCTTGTGCTTTCCAGGTAGGTGCTGTGCCACTGAGATATATCCCCAGCCCCTAAATAATATATTGCCAGATAGGAAATTTGCAACATTTTCTACCCACCACTTGTCTCTCTTTTCTCATATTTCTCATGGGCTCTCCAAAACGAATTTTTCACAAATATTAATTTGGTTCAATTTATCATTTTAAAAACATTTTTGTACTAGTTTTTTTTTTTTTTTTTTTGGCGGTACTAAGGATTGAACTCAGGACCTTGCGCTTGCCAGGCAGACACTTATGCCACGGAGCTATATCCCCAGCCCTGTCACCTTGTCTGTAGATCAGTTTTGATTGTACTATTTTTTATGCTAATTTGTGTCTGTGTGTTAATATGCTTTTGTGCTTTTATTTTTTAAAAAATAAAAAAACAATTGAAAAAAAAAACATTTTTGGATATTCCTTTACATGTGTAATCTAAAAACTGAGACTATTCCTAAATCGTGAAGATTTTCACCTCTTTTTCTTGACCAAATATTGTATAGTCTTCTATTTTCTATCTAAGCCTCTGATAAATTTTGATTAGTCTCTGTGTACAATGGGAGGTTTAAGTTAAGGTGCTTTTGAGAGCTTTTTTGGAGGTTTTAGCAGGGAAGCACAGCCACTCGCATACTTTTAACTGGTCCTCCTCTGTTGGGGTGGTCAGCTTCTTTGACCAAGCATGCAGCTTCTGGAGGGACACACATAGAGTATTTGGCAAAGAGGACACCTGCCTAGCCAACCAGATGAGCTGAATCAATCCTGACCATCAAAGGGGTGACAGATATCGCAGCCGGATCTCCCTCACATCCAAGGTACTTTTTCTACTTTTTTTTTTTCTTATGGACATCCAACTGCTACTGCACTACTATACTTACTATATATTAAAAACACATGCTAATGAAAGGAAAATAACAGATTTATCCTCCAGTACATTTTCTTTCATTTTTGCCAAATTTTGGCCACCACATTTGAGTGGATCTATTTCTAGGATCTTTTTTCTTTTACTTTGTTGGTTTATGTGTCTATCACTTTAGTAATATCATACTCTCTTAATTACTACAACTATGTAGTAGGACTTTTCCATTCATATTATCAAGTCAATCCAGTGAGATATTTTGTTGGGTTAACTTTCAGTTTCTTAAGTCTACTTGGTTCATTTTTATATAACTGATTTCTTTGCTGGAATTTTCAGTTTGGTTCAAGAGGATTTGTAATTGGCCCCTGAAGTAGATTCTTACAACTACTTCTTTTAATTCCATGTATTATAATTACAGCTGATCCATCCTCCTTAGCAATAGTTGATTGTGTTCTGGTTCAAATTACACACTGTTTTGATTTGGAGTGTCATATTTGCTTTTCAATGGTTTTCTGAACATCCTGTCTGTTCTGTTAGAATATTTTTGCTGTTATTACTATTTGTCTTGTTAGGTACTTGATTATGGTAGGTAGTCACCTAGTTCACCTTCAGAAGGCAGGCTTAGAGCTGCTGGCTGGGGTGTGGCCAACAACAGTTTAACCTGCAGAACTTTGTAATACTTCCTTCATTTGCCAGTATGGTGCTTCTGGGGTTCACTGATCTTGGCTGGTGTTTACATAGTATTTTTCTAAGTCTAGCTACTGAGTGCCTGCCATTGGTGAAGGATATAGTGGCGTCTGTCTACTGGAGCCCCTGACTCTTCTGGTGTCCCCAGGTAGAGAAGGAGAATCTTGGAGCTGTGAGTACAAACACTCTGCTTGGCCCTGGACAGTGGTTTCATTGAGTTGCCTTCGTGACTGATCCACTGAGAATCTTTCAGGGGAAAAAGGCAGATTCAGGGGCAATGCAGAGCGTTCAGTGCCTGGTTTCTTATTATTTTAGAGAATACAAGTTCAGTCCTGATTCTGGTGATATTAGATTAATCTCATGTTAGTGGGAGAAGCTCCTATTGGATCAAGTGGATTGAGCTGTCTTCTGAAGTTGAGGCAATGACTGGTCACCACCAGGTCTACATAATCAGCCTGTGTGGGGCAAGAAGACGCATGGTGCTTCTCCAAGCCTGAACTCTCAAACCAGTCCCTGCCTTTGTACACTTGGGAGATCTTCTGTGGTTGTTTCTCCTACTAGCTTTGGCTTATGTTGATGTTTCATGATGAGAAACAAGGAAAAACAATCCTCTTCAGAGCAGGAGTTCAAGCAACATTTTCATCAAGTGTTTTGACTTGGTGTAAGTGGACCCTCTTCTATCCTCTGGTACATGTTTCAGTACTGCTTATGTTAAATAATGGGATTTGAAGTATTCTGTCCCAAGTAGGATCTGTCAACTGTTCTGTAAAGGCATCTGATGCAAAAACCACATCCTCCACATCACTCACAACACATCTCACAGCAGTCTATCCCTTCCTTATTTATTATCAATTCTTTTACGTAGGAAACTTATTGGAATTCCTGATTTTCCAACTCAGCTGTGCTTCCCACCTTTATTAATACTGTCTCTTCTTTTTTGAGGCCCTCTCTCCCCTACTACTTTCAGAAATGCTTTAGGGATTTCACCAAGTGTTTTCAATGATTAAGAAATTCAGGGTCAACTTAGAAAAGACTGTTGGTGTCAAGG
The DNA here is from genome assembly GCA_004027595.1 of Dinomys branickii. NCBI lineage: Eukaryota > Metazoa > Chordata > Mammalia > Rodentia > Dinomyidae > Dinomys > Dinomys branickii. Next base: position 24,095 of record PVLD010013159.1, on the reverse strand, counting down.
AAAAGGTTTTTAGACTTTAGCCTGTAAGTAAAAGCAATTCCTTGACTGCATCAAAGCACTGAGAGCTGATATTATTAGTGGTAACTGAGGGTGGACTCTGCTATGTGACTTGATTTATAAAGAGGAAGGCGTGCCTCGCCCCCTTTGTTTTGGAAGTCAGTTGACATTCTCTTATTAGATTAATCCAAGCTGTGTTTTCCAATGAATGTCTCAACGTAAGGTTTCCAGTTCACTTTGTCTACTTAAAATAAGTTGTCAGAGTAAATTAAGGACTCTGTGCTTGCTTAGGCAGTGAATGTCTCTGGAAAATACCTGTTAGTCCTTCTTGATAAGCAGTAGATCATTGCAGTTTGATCAGCCTACATACCCATGGAGAAAGTGATACTTTATTAGAGAAGTAGTCATCCACCCAAAAATATACCTACTGTGTATGTATATGCCCATTATCTTTTCAAAATTAAATGCTAGAGGGTTTGTAAAAGTGCTACTGTTATAGATCCTATGTTTATTAAGTACAAACCATTTATTCACTCATGCATTCACTTATTCAACCATTTATTCACAGAATTATCCACTATTTACTCACTGCCAGTTATTTTGCTAAAATTTGGAGTTAGAGAGAACAACACCATATATTCATGAGCAGCTCCTCATCAAATCAGAAGAACGCTCTTAAACAGATTCTTTCAAAGTCATAGGATCAGGGCAGGGTCTTTCTGTCACACAGTTAGTTGGTCAGACACACAGAACCTCATGCAAAGATGGAGAAGAGATTTCTAACTGAAACTGTAGGAAAATGGGACAACATGGAAAAGTCTTACAGTACATTTTAAAGGGCAAGTGGCAGTTAAAAGGCAGAGAACACATCAAATACTCCAGGCAGCAAGAGGGCTCAGGCTATAAGGAGAGAAGCAGCAGGCAGAGGTGGCCTTGGACAGACACATAGGGACAAATTATCAGTATTTCTTAATGCTATGGTTTGCATCACTTTATATTGTTTGTAACTTGCTTTGTTCATCTTACAAAAATTCTTGCCAAGTTATTTCAACACATGCAGCTTCTCATGGAAGAGTAACTTGAGAATTCATTAAATTAAGCCCCTATTTAGCTGCCTTCTTTTCATCCTTCCTTCTTTCCTTCTTTGTTTTCTCCTTTACCCTCCTTCCTTTCCCCATTTCCTTCCTTTGACAATATGCACTGCAAACCTACTAAGCAATATGCACAATATATGGCAACGGGAGATAAACGCAAATAAGGACAATTCTAAAAACCTACAATTATACATTTTATAATTATATAGACATAGTTGAGTAATAGGCAAATAATTAAGCATTCACTATCACTGTGAGTTAAAATACACATTCTAAAATATTAGAATGAAATAATGAACACAAGAGTGAATTTTACTTTATAAAGTCTAGGTAAGAAAACCTTCCAGTAATGTGACACCTGTCTGGAGGCTCAGTGGAAGAAAAGGACCCCTGGCCCTCTCCTTCATACACAAAGTTGAGAAGTAGACAGCAAAGGTCAAACTTCTACCGGTAAGGAAGTATGTCTAGAAGAAAGTGGGACAGATACAGAAGGGAGAGAGGAGAAATGAGTGCCAATAACCTTGATGCAGGCTGCTCATCCAGGTCTTTGTCTTTTCAGGCCTGCCCAAGGGACTTGGATTTTATATTAAGTCTGATAGAAACGCATTGGACACTTTTATTCCATGGACAGACATCATCCAAATTGTACTTTTGAAAGCACAGCTATGTAAAATATAGAACACAGCAGTGAATTGGAAGGTCAGAGATGAGTCAGGAGGCACTGCAATCATCCAAAGGAAAAGCCTAGCTATCATTATACTGGTTGGCAGTGGAGAATGGGAGGCAAAGGAAGGTGGATAGAACCAAGAAGTCTTTTAAACTGGATGAGTGGGGTTGAGGGTGGTAAGAGCTAGAGGATGAAGAGTAACTACAAGGTTTTTGACTTGAAAACTGAATGGGTGGCATGATACTTACTAAAATAGGGGATGGATGGCAGTGGAGTTCTTGCTGCCTTCCCCAGAGGCTTAACACATAAACATTTATTTTGTATTTGTGCTTCAGTGGGAAGCTGTGGGCTTTATGAGACTCTAGTTTTCTGTCTCACCACTCAAGGTCCAAGCTGCAGAGGCAAAGAGAAACATAATTTCACCTGATTTCACTGTGACCAGAACAGAGGAGATATGACTGGCTTTCTCCCACTGGATAAGTTCAGGGGAGAACTCAGTTTAGTCACAGTAGCCTTAACAGGAAGAAAAAGACCTAGTGTGTAGCCTTGTCAGTATGGGTGCAACAGGCAATCCTCGGTGAATGGATGGGGTACTGCATAGACCAAGAGAGCTCTGGGGGACACTGGAGTATATGAGGACATTTTTGTCTGCTGCGTGGTTGTAGGTTATAGACCAGTGGTGGCGAACCTGTGGCATGTGTGCTGCAGCTGGCTATTTGTTATCACTGAAAGTTCTATAAGGTTCACCATTTCTGGTATAAACGAAATTGCAGATACCAACAGCTGAACTTAAAGATGCACTGGAGAGAGGGAGGAATTGCCCTCATTTTCAGCCCTGTGGAATGACTGATAACAAGGACGGTAGGAATCATGGAAGGAGCTGTGCTTCCTGCCACTAATGGTGCAATTTTTGAAACCACGCAAATTCAAAGCTGCACCCTCCTGCAACTTTTGCCTGTGAAAGAATCAAGCATCCTCAGTACCCTGTCCGTCTTAATAGTCCCTCCTCCCCTGCATATTATACGTGCACTTACAAAACTATGCATGCCATTTCTGACAAAAATAACTGATTTACTTTTGTCAATACTTATGAATTCCTCATCTCCGGGAGCTTACTACTGATCAATAACCTACGTCCTATTATCCCAGTAAACCAGCCTAGAATCTCCCCAGTGTCATTCAGTGTGTGTGTGTATTTTTCACCTTGTGTATTTGGTGTTTGGATAAGTTGAATTGCTGGTTCACACCCATGTAAACAGCTTTGAGTGTCTAGGTAGGACTCAATGAGAGATGATTATCCCCAAATAAACCCGGTAGCCATTTTGCAAAATAATATTACTGACTTGGTGGGCAGGCTATGGTGTATCTCTAATATCTTTGTTTCTAGGTGCAGCATATTCATCCTCGTATTTGCTCTTTGCTTATATGTATTTTTGCGCCTAGTAATTCTGATCATTTCCAAACTGATATATCTGGCCCAAATGTCACCTCTGATTCTCACACGTGTTCAAACAGGTGTTCCATTTACCTATGTCATTCCTCAAAAGACGAATGTGTTTTAAACAGCTCCCTGGATCATTCCAGGAGTTTCAGAAAAGAAAATAAACATATTCTAAAAGAACTAATTTCACTGAAGATAGATTGTCGAACCCATATTGACATGGATACGTACTAGGTATCTTTCTGTTCCTCGGGGAGAAAGAGAGAGACTGAGAGACAGACAGAGAATGTAGTGATGTGTGTGTGTGTGTGTGTGTGTGTGTGTGTTTTATTTGAGACAGAGTTTCAATCAAATGTAGTTCAAGCCAGCTTTGAACTCACTATGTAGCCCCAGCCAGCCTCAAACTTGCAACCTTCCCTCAGGCTCTGGAGCAGTAGGGTTACCGGTGTATGCCACTCTACCCAGTTTGCTCCTCGGTGAGAAGCTGCTGTTTTGTCATCAATGACATGCAAAGTACATCCTCTGTAGTCTCCACTACTCCAGCTTTGAAACCCAATTTTGCCACTGAACATTCAAAGATACACTAAGAATCTATATTAGAATTTACTTTCCCCCATTTTCTAGGACAGGACTGATAAGGATCAAAGAAGAAGAGAAAGGTATTGACTAGGTGGTGTGAATCAATTTCATTATACATCATCATATTCAATTCTCAAGAAGCAGACCATACAATCCCATTTTAAAGATTATCAAGTTGAGAGTGAGATGCTGAATTGTTAATTTAGTTGCTATAGTGAGTAGGTGGAGAAACAGAATTAAGTATTTCCAAGACCAAAATTGATCCTCTCAACATATCTTACATCCACCAAGAGCTGAACTTGACTCTGTGGAATGTGGTGTAAGAGACCTTGTTCTACTGCACCTAACTCAGCATCCACCCCAGGTATCCTGCTAATTCTTTTTCTCCAGATCTGTGCTTTGCTGTGCTTCTATCCTTTCTGGAGATAGCAGCTCTGTGCCATGCTTTGGTGTTTGAATTCAGAGTGGTCTAAACTAATCAATGCATAACAATCTGCATTTCTTAGGATTCAGGAGAATGACTTAAGTAGCCCAAAAAAGATTGAATTATTTTTAACAGTCTGTGATTAAGGGAAAGGTTCCTATTATGTCCTGCTGTATATAAACAAAAATGTACATGAACCATATTACCTCTGGTAGACAGACCTCTTATGACCACAGGTTGACAGACTTGGACTCAGGAATAAGTTGCATAGGCTATCAAAGGAGAAAATCAATTTTCTTATTGTTCATACCCACTTGAGTTTGTCAAATATTTCCAATATTTGCTTCTGAAATCATAATGACTGACAGAGGTCATTGAGAGTTTTTATTTGTCCCCCTGAACTCTCCATCAGCCCCTCACTAGGGACGACAGGGGACACAGGGACTTTGCTTGCTTCTTATTCCTCCAAACCCTTTCCCAAATATTACTTCTTCATGGAGACATCTGCTGACATCAGAAGGGGTCTCTGAATTACACAATCCCTTCCCACTGTGCATGTTTTCACCATAGTATTTGCCATAACACCGATTGATTATTCAAGGGATTACTTCCTGTGTAACTTATAATCTTCCTGTGTAATCTGTCATTCCCGGATCAGGAACTTGCTTTGGGTAGAAAAATGGTTAAGCTCTTTCTTGTTTCAATAGCACCAAGCATAGTTTTAGATGCATGAAACATTTGTACAACAAGCGATGAAGGCAGAAGCGCATATAAAGATCCAGCCTTTAATAAATGTGTGTTGAATTGGAATTGAAGTTCAATGCATCTATATGTAATGCATGCTCAGAAGTGACAGGGTGAGTTAATTCACACCAAGCACCTTGGACACTTCTATGAGCCTCATGTGTTGATCTAACTCTGGTGTCTTTGAAGGTGGTTGCCAGAGTTCATTTAAAATGTTGTATTTGCCAATTTCACTTTAATTTCCCAGCCTACATTTCAGAGGCAAGCAGCATGCCTTTCACTTATCCAAGTTACCCAGAGCCTATTCAGTAGAATAATCAACTCACAGCATGTTCCATACTTGCTGCTTGTCAAAGCCTCTTATAGTTAAGAAATGTAAGTAACCGGTGCAGTGTACTTGGCAACACATGAACTGAGAGGTTCAGGATTTTAATTCTGTTCTTCCTTTAAGGATGCTCTATCTGGGCCAGCTGGAGTGACCTTTCTGCTTTCATCTCTGCCGTGACAAGAAACAGTGTGATTGGGTAACAGGGTCGCCACCTTCAGAGAATCCCTCATGCTTCCTCCTTATACTCCCCATCTATAGTGCAGTGGGGTGTATTTTCCCTTATCTGTCTTTCTCCGCCTCATCACGACCGACTTTGACTTATTTACCTGGACCCCCAGCACCCCAAAAGGGAACTACAATTCAATTTAGTTCTATATAACTGCATTACTTAAAGGATTGTTGTACACAGATACTATGATAGAAATGTAAAACTCACAAGCAAGGCAGATGTCCCGTAGCCAGGTCGTTGAAGAGGCCTCCTGAAGGGAATGATTCCCGAGAGGATGAGCAAGAGTGACGTACAGGAGGCGAACAGTGCCTGGGTAGAATTTCTGGCAAGAATCATCAAACAACTTGGATGGGAGAATTTATAAATATCAAAAGAGTTTGAACAAGTACGAGCCAATTCGTAAGTCTCAGTATATTTTGCAAGTAAAGAAATACCAGTATTACATCTGAAAAAGAAATAAAGATAATTGAAATTTTAGCACTCTTGTTTATATAATAAAGATTGGGGACTTGGCATGCTGTGAAATATAGTCTGTCTTGTTAAAATATTACATAAAATATGTTTTTCCCCCTCATTCAATCTCATTCTCAATCCCTGCAAATTTGCCCTGTGTTTTCTTGGCTGTCTCCAAACTCCCCTTGGACTGTGTTTTCTGAAATTTATATATATACTCCCCTTCTCATGTATTCTGAATTAATGTGCTCTTTGAAGAGGTAGCTTGATGAGTTTTCTCATTTCATGAATTTAATCTCCTCTATTAACTTTTAAAACTTTGATTCTTTACCCATTTGTCTTTTAATATAATAAAAGATTTGGGTATCCCAGGAGGCGAACACAGTGTTTTTTGCAGATGTGGAGATAGCGCAAGGGTTGATGTTATTTTATGCCTGTCCTAGGGAGAAAGCTAGGCTGGCATCTCTGAAATTTAGCTCATTTTAGCTCTGCAGTTTATTGGTATTTTAAACCAGATTTTCTTTATTTTGTTTGGCTTTTATTTTTCACATCTAAGACAGAAGACAATGTGATGTGGGGTTGAGAATAGTTCAAACTATCTCAAAAGTCTTTTTTCTAACTTTTCTATTTTTCTTGCAATAAAATAATTGGATACTAAGTAATTTTTAAATATTAATTTGTTGTCATGTTTCGCAACACAAAAAACAAGAAAGATTAACTCCTTAGGAGGAAAGATTAAACATGAAATTCTGAAATCAAGCTGCATTGTGCACTTGTAGATTATTATTATTTTTTTTTTTTTTCCGGGACCGGGGATCGAACTCAGGGCCTTAGTGCTTAGCGGCAAGCACTTACCCCACTGAGCTGTACCTCCAGCCCGGCACTTGTAGATTATTGCCTTGAAAGCATCTGGCTTAAGCCTGGTTTGAAAGTGAGTCACCGGGTAAATAGTCCTGGAGTCATTCAGACAGAGGGACGTCTCCAATGCTGCCAGTGCGTGTGTAAGAGAACTGTGAGGACAACAGCCCAATTCTTCCTAGGGACAGGAAGTGGAGCCTCAGTAATGAGAGATGGACTTTGTAGCGTGTTTGCCTGTTCCTGGAAAACGCATCTGGAGATAATCAAGGCATAGAAACAACATTACCTTTGGGGAGTATGATGGTGAATAGCGATGAAGAACTGGGCTGGTTTTAGAGATATCTAGCAGATGCGTAAAGCACACTCCTGGGTGTGTCTGTGGAGCACCCAGTCCAGCGATCAGTATGACAAAGGTCAGTAAATTGAGGGAGCAGACCAACCTTGATGGGATGGTGTCAGCCAATAGGGTTGCAGCCCACATGGGCTGAAAGAGAAGAAGACAACGAAGATGGCCTGTGTTTAGAAATCTATATTCTGTTAGAAAGGGTGCATGTCTTGCGATTGTCATTGCCTGTGGGCATCAGAATCCAGCTTCTCCAGCCTTTCAGTGCAGACTGTCTCGACTGATTCTCCAGTGGGCTTCCAGGTCTTCATTCACAGACTGGCACTGAGTTCTTGATCCTTCTTGTTCTGTTGCTTCCAGATTCTTGGATGGAGCAGCTCCTGGATTCCCTAGCTTTTTACCACATAGGCGGTCACAGTAGACTATCCTGCTTCTGATCTATTTAGCAAATTCCCTTACACAATCATACATATGTATAATCCCATTCCACTAGAGAACGGCAACCAGTGCAAGGTATATTCCAGTGCAATGCCTGTTTTTGTGTAACCAGTCAATGTTTAACAGAATGGCAGAATATTAAATAAAGATATTTTGCTATCATTTTCTTTCTGGTCCCAGTACAATAGATGTTTCCTTCCCCATGAAGAAGCAAAAGAGGATTCTGCTGTATCTTCAAAAAGGTGCAGAGACCAGTTTGGTGCGCTTGCCTTCAAATAGTTCCTGTGTGTTAGAGTGTAAACCTTTTGGCCCATATGATCTCTGCTGCATCTCTTCAGCCTTGCTGTTACAGAAGAGGAAGCCGCAGACAGTGGTACACCAAGGTGAGTGGGGCTGTGTGGCACCGAACTGCATTTATTATAAATGACAATGGCAGGCTCAGGTTCAAAGAACATATTTGACCCCTGATTTAGATCATGAAATATGTTTAAGTACATAGAATTTTAGGTAAAGGTGCTCCCATATTATCAGTCTCTTATTACCCCATTCTATCTTCCCCCAAACCAAGCACAGGTCAATGGGATGAACAGTATCCTCTTTCCCATGACATGAGGATATCGGAGGACAGTGCTCAGAGAGGGGCCACAGTGAACTGCAGTCACATTGGTCATTTAAATAGCAAAAGAAGAACTATCTGGAAGGGTTCAGGAAAGAGAAAGTGGCTGAATGAAGACCCAGTTGAACTCTCAACATTTCGAAGTGAAAGGTGCATTGTGATCTCCTGGGGATTAACGTGGGTCTCAAAGAGAGATATGTTTGGTCTTACAGAATAAGAGTCTGTGGACTCGGTAGAAAAAGCCAGAGGCATAGCAAAATGAGGGATTATAAAAAGTATCTTCTATGATCACTGAAGTGGAGATGCATTGCCTCACATGGAGGTAATTACAAGGCAGAGATCCCCAGGTGGGAAAACAGTATCTCAAGAATTTATGTTTGCTGAGAGAAATCCAGAATCAAACATTCAGCGGCCTGGAGGATGAACTGTATGGCTTCTCACACTTTCAAGTAAGAAACGTTCTACTTCTTTTCTCCCTAATTCTCCTCTACCCCTTCTCCCAAATCCTGGATAGGCGTGAAATAATGCAGAAGGTGAGAGGGGACAGTAAAAGTGTGATGTAAAGAAAGAAAAAGAGAGCCATTCATAACCCTCCCTCCAGCAAAAATATAACAAACCAAAACTGATGGCTGGTTTGCTTAAATGATGGTGTAATGAAATGTATATAAAAGTTAGTATCCTACTTAAGACCAGATCAGTAACTGAGCTAATTGATTATGATAACTGAACTTCCATCTACCAAAATAGCAAGTTCTAATGCATATCTTCACTCCTCAATCACTGGTAGAAGATTATAAAATCAGATTATCCAAAATCTTGCAAATCTAAGCTTAGGGATAAAGACTTTCCTCTCCCCTCAATGCAGCAAATTTCCATGATCAGGACACATGAATTTAGAAATGTATGTTATACTGAGTTAGTGTTTTTATGTTTCATTATATTAGATTGATAGCAGCCATGTTTCCTAGGATACAGCTTATTAGCAGTATAACTTTATGATACCCTACAAACTACTTAAAACCACTTAATGTCTTAGTATCATAGAAGCACAGAAAACTGGTTACAGATTTAAATAATCTTAGAATAATAAATAGAATCTTTTTTGGTCAGTTTTGTTTTCATTTATTTATTAATTTTATTTATTTTTCTTTTTTATTTTTGGCTTCTTAGAACTATATCACTTAAAACATTTCAGATCTTATAATTTTGGGAAATTTCGGGTTTATAAATTCATTAAAGGTCAGATTCCTCAAATGTTAGAATACTGGAATAATAGAGTTTCTGAGTCATATAACTGAATCTGCCTGGGATCTTTGGATTCTGGGCAGGGTAACTCTTTGAGGACAGTAATGGTGGCACTGTCCTGTGCACAGGAGGCAGCTTATAGCACTCCATGGCCTCTACCCAGTCATTTCCATTAGGCCCTCCTGGGTTCTAACATTGACAATTACCTTCAGCCCCTGATACAACCACAATTTTATAACCACAATTTTATAATAGCTTTGACACATGTTCATCCTGATGGTTCCTCAAACTGTAAATTCTTAAAATTGAATATGTTCTTTTGGTGGGATCAAATCTCAGTGGAAAAGCTCACTTATTTCTTTTTCTATAGGCAAGAAGAGAAGAGGGAGGTGTAGACAACTGAGTTCCAGGGTCAGCGTTCCACAATTGTTAAGGGGTTAAAACAGGATTTGAAGTTGAAAATTTTGCCTACCCTGTTTCTCTATGAACTCAAGCTGTTTTGCCTTTAGAGTATAGGACAATTTTAACTGTCAGAGGGCAATTTTGTTAAGCCGAATTCTATTTCTTGTCTTGGTCCTGGTCATAATTGCCATGTGGTTGTGGATTTTCTCCAAAAGAGCTGGGTATTTAAGACCTCAGGCCTTGAATTTGACCCTCTCCTCATAGGAGTCCAATCCGATCTTTACAACAAATCATCAATATGATGTTGGTCAAATGGTTCAGTTTTTGTTTGTTTCTTTGTTTCAGTTTCCTCAAATGCTATTTGGGTTATTTATTGTTGTGTGAAATGCAGCATCTTAAGTCAATACCTATTTCAATAATCTTATAATTTTGCAGGCCAAGAATTTGTGCAAAGTGTAGTGGAGTTATTTTTCTTTTCTACATGGCGTTGATGAAGGTCAGTGGATGGAATTCAGTTGGCAGCTGGGCCAGGCTGGAGCATCCAAGAAGTGTTTGTCACTTTGTCAAGGTCTTCTCGGAGGCTGAGTTCATATGGAGCTACGGACCACAAAGGAGAGCATGGTCTCTCTTTTATGGTGGTCTTAGAGTAGGAATTCCTCCACTGTGAGTAGAGGCTCCAGGCATTAGAGATCCAGAATAAATGTGGATGCTGGGTGCACTTTGATGGCCAAACTCTGGAGTCATTTGTTGTCTGATTGACACAGTCACAGACTACCCAAATTTAGGGGGAGAGGATTTAGACTCCTCCTCACTATGGGAAGGTTATCTAAGAATTCAGTCAAATTTTAAAACTACTGATATCTGTAAAATGATGTAACAATAACTATTGGGAGTTATGAATCTTAAAAATCTACTTTTATAAAATGTTTTTAATACAGTTTATATTATAACTGATTCAGAGTGTGAGCTGATTTTACCTACATGGGGTCTTTAATTCTCTGAATTATCTCTCTGTTTGAAAAAAAATCACAGAATCCTTCTTTTATCCTCAGTACATGGGAAACACTAAGGGTTGGAAAGAAGCCAGGGCACTTGAGGACACTAAGTTAATTTAGACACAAGTCCCAGGAGAAAGGCTGTGAGATAAGAGAATTTTCATTTTAGATGGTGAAAGAGCTGCTTCCGTAAAGTGATCGAGGCAGAAGGGCTGGTCTAGATTTATTCATTTCCATATTGGAAGTGACAGCATGTGTGTGCTCTCTCATGTGGCTACTGTGCTGGGCATATGCACCACATACACTTAGGAGGGGAAATAATACATCATTAGCAACTGTGAATTTCTCCTTTCATAGCACTCTGAGAGGGGGAGGATCCCCCAAGCAATTCAAACTCAATTACTCTGCTCACAGGGTGTTTGAAATGGAAATAAATGAAGAAGGGGATTGCAGAAGCAGGCAGAATTCATCACAGCAGCAGGAAGCATTTTGTCTTGGGCCACTGTTTAGAGTTTGTTAAGTGAAAACAGGAGCAAAAGTGGTAAGAGTAACGTCTTACATGGGCAGAGTGTGTCGAAGTTAGCACAGTCACTTATTGGCCATCATCGCCTTGGGTTGTCTGGTGAAGCCCAAATAGTTATTTCACCAGTGAGATGCCTAAAGTTTACCTGCATCAGTGGTCTTGCTCAGTGTGACAGGGCTAGAAAGCATGCTTTCATCCTTTGCCAGGCTGACTCCTACACATGTCTGTTCCCTCTGCTCCTTTCTAGGATGGGCACTTTTATGAAGTGGGCGAGGTGTTTCTTCTGCTGGAGACCTAACTTTTCCTCCATCCTTGTTCCCTCTGTTCTGCCAGGATGTGTAAGGCATGGGTCTGCACCAAAGCTATTCCCCTGCCCTGCAGTGGCCCCTGGGATATATATTCATGTGCAGTGATTGCATTAGTTTATTTGGTCTACTTCAATGAAGTGCTACACTACCGGGAGGCTCAACCAACGGAACTTTATTTTCTGATAAATTTGGAGGCTGGGAGTTTGAGACCAAGATGTCATCAGGATTGGTTTCTCTTGATGCATTTCTCTCCAGCTTCAGATTTCTATTCTCATGGTCTTCCTTGCTAAATGCTGTGTCCTAATCTCTTCTTACTTGACTGTTGTCCTATTAGATAGGGTATCACCCTATGTTTTTGTTTTAAATTAATGACATATGAAAGACTTTTGCTCCAAATATAGTCACATTCTGAGACACTAGGAATTAGAACTTCAGACTATGAATCGAGACATAATTCAGCCTCAAATAGTGTTCTTCAGAATAGATGCATGGCCATACTTCCCAGGATGTGTCCTATCTTGATTCTTTTCCACTCTGTGACCCTGGCATCTGCAACGTTGAAATGAGAAAAGTCTACTCTACAGGTCTCTTGGATCTGGGAAAGTTTATGCAAGTAAAATACTCAGAACAATGAACACAGATAGCATGGGCTTGTTTAATATGCAAGTGGAAAACAGCTCAGTCTCTGTTTCTTGCCCTGAGAAAGACAATATAATCATGAAGACATTCTTAGAAACACAGAGTATAGGGTTCCCAAGAGGGCAGTCACTCCGTCTGGAGGTCTAGCACAGAGCGGTCAGTTGCACCTACCACATACATTTAGTTTGACCAGAGACCACCCAAAGAGACACCTGTGTGTGGACCATAACACTTTGTTATGTCCAGGACCTAACAAGTCCTATGTGACCCCTCTGTGCCCTTTGGGTCTGATGTTAGAAAAGTACTTGATTCCTATCTGTGTTACAATCAAGCCTTAGTGAGCGCTACTTCCTAAGGAATTGAGGGCTGCAGGCCTCGTGTGGCCTCATACCTAGATAGGATTCAAGGATTCATCATTGGAGGCAGAAGAGAACAGGAGCCTTGAGACTAGGTCGAATCTGATACTTCCATGTCTTTGGTTTGAACAATTTAGCATCATGTACTAAGATGATAAGAATAGAACAGGGATGGTTTCACAGAGGCAGAAAACAAGAATAATACTCAGTGCCTTGTGATGCTCATTTGACTAAGATGCAGAGACACTGTGGGAAGCTGGATACAGAATCTTGACTTCCAGAGAGAGGGCAGAAGTGCAGTTTCTGCATGAGGGAGACATGGGTAAGTCAATCCTAGAGCCTAGGAGGAGGGAAGTTAGGTCAATTTGTGCCTTCTTCTGATATTTCTACCATTAAAATTTTAAGTTTGAAGGGAGAAAGAGTCAGTGAAGGAGTTGGGAAAATGAAATCATATACATATACATATCATATACATATTTGCTATTAGTATTTCTTCATCTGAGAAGTGTTTGTTCATCTCAGATGCCCATTTTTGGAGCAAGTCTTTGAATTTTGGGGGTCTGATTTTTAAAAAATTTTTATATGTTCTAGCTAGTAGTCCTATGTCTGAGGGGCAGTTAGATAAACTTTTTTCCCCAATTTGTGGGTTTTCTTTTTACTCTATTTATAGTTCCTTTTGATGTGCAGAAACTTTTCAATAAGATGACGTCCAAGTTGTTGATTCTTCGAAGTTTTTCCCATGTAGTTTGGTTTTTGTGCATGAAATCTGTGCCTACCCTTATGTCTTTGAGAGTTTTACCTATTTTCTCTTCTAGTAGATTTAGTGTTTCTGTTTTGATATTTAGATCTTTGATCCATTTTGACTTTAGTTTAGTGCATGGTGATAGACATGGGTCTAGTTTTAGTCTCCAGCATGTTTTCCCAGCCAGTTATTAAAGATGCTTTCTTTCTTCAATTGAACATATTTGTTTCCTTTGTCAAAAATAAGGTGTTTGAGTGTGTTTTAGCTGTGTCTGCATCTTCCAGTCTGTTCCATTTATCTTCAGGCCTGTTTTTTGCCAGTACCATGCTGATTTTATCACAGTAACTTTGCAGTATAATTTGAAGTCAAGGATTGTGATGCCTCCTGCCTTTCCTTTGTTTCCTAGGAATGATTTTGTTATTCTAAGTTGCTTATGCTTCCAGATGAATTTTAGGATTGTTTTCTCTAGAACTGTGAGGTATACAAATGGAATTCTTTTAGGGATTTCATTGAAACTGTACAACAATTTTTGTAGTATGGCCATTTTCACAATGTTGGTTCTTCCTATCCATGAGCAAGAATTCAACCAATGACTAATGCTGAAGATGCTGTGGGGAAAGAGGAACACTCTCCACCACTGGTGGGAGTGTTGATTGGTGAAACCACTGCGGAAATCAGTTTGGAGATTCCTCACAAAACTAAGATTAGAAGTATCACTTAACCTAGCTATTCCCCTTCTGGGTTTTTTCCAAAAGAATTAAAAATGTCATACAACAGTGATATATGTGCACCCATGTTTATAGCAGCACAATGTGTCATAAATAAATCTTGGAAACATCCCAAATGCCCATCAACTGAGGAATGGATAAAAAAGATGTGGTATTTCTATACAGTGGAGTGTTACTCAGCTATTAAAAAACATAACCTCAAGGCTTTTATAGGTAAATGGATGCAAGTAGAGACCATACACATAAGTGAAATAAATCATACCCACATGTGCAAACATCACATAGTCTCCTTGTTGTAAGAACATGAAAGATTAAATAAAACCCCAAATGTACAATAGATAATAAGAAAGGGAAAGGCATTGCTCAAAGGAAGGAACAACTTGGATGAGTGAAAGAAGAAAAAGAAAGTACTAAAGCTTTATATATATATATATATATATATATATAAAGATATATAATATAAATTATATATATATATATATATATTTATTTATTTATCTCCCTGGCATAACTGTACTATTGTACTACTGGTGCCTGATGGTTTGTTGAGGGGAAGAGTTAATGATTAAAAGATTTTTTTTATATTTAGACCAATTTTGCATGTTTATCTCTGGTAATCTGAACAACCAATGTGATGACAACAATTTACAGTATAACAGTCATTGGTGAATTCCTACAATCCTGTCTAGTGAAACTATGTATTGTCTCTAATGTTCTTTTAAATTATTTTCTTATTTCCTCTAATGATTTGATCAATCTTCTATTCTTACATGTGGTAACCTGAGCAACTTCATTGAAGATAACAATATGTAATATGAAAACCGCTGTTAATCCTTATCATTTGGTTTCAAACTGTATCATTTTTTAAAATTTTTTAAAAAAATAAAAGTACAAAAACAAATTAACAAACAGACACCAATTAGCATAAAAAATAGTACAATCACAATTGATCTATAGACAAGGTGACATGGTCTCAAAAGTGGATATTGCTTTATCCATTGATATCTTCGAAGTGTAAATATATGAACCCATATACAGACATGCAAAATTAGTCAGGCCATTAATCCTCTCAACAACATAAAAACACAAAAACCAAACATCCAAAGACAGAAAAGAAAACAGGCAAAAAACAACAACAACAACAACAAAAAAATCACCAATAGTTACTGCTTTGCATATTGATATCTTCGAAGTGTGTGTTCAGGATAATACATACAGACATACCATATTGATCAAATAACCCGTCATCAATTATTCCTTAGCATTAAGTGATATAATACAATAGTAGAACCATGTTAGCCCTCCTGCATATATGTATACTCATATATACATACATACATTTCTGTCTCTTTCTTTTCTCCTTTCCCTCGTCCCATCTGTTCTTTGTTTTTGAACAGATTTCTTTCATGTCTCTTAGTTTATATTCCCACGCTCGGGTTATTACACCAGTGATACAATGCATTGCTTGCACATGTATCGCTGATTTATTTCACTTATGAGTATGGACTCCAGTCTTGACCACTTGCCTACAAAGTCCCCAAAACTGTCTTTCTTTATACCTGAATAATATTCCATTATATAAAAATGCCACAGTTTTTAAACCCAGTCTTCTATGGATGGACACTTGGGTTGCTTCCACATTTTAGCTATTACAAATTGTGCTGCTATAAACATGGGTGCACATATATCAGAGTGATATGATGTTTTCAGATCTTCTGGGAAAATAACCAGAAGAGGAATAGCTGGTTTGAATGGAACCTCTAGACCTAGTTTGCTGAGAAATCTCCAAACGGCTCTTCACAGTGGTTGCACCAGTCTGCATTCCCACCAGCAGTGTAATAGAGTCCCTACTTCTCCACAGCCTTGCCAGCATCTGTTATTGGATGACTTTTTCATACTGGCCAGTCTTACTGGGGTGAGATGAAATCTCGATGTTGTTTTTATTTGCATTTCTCGAATGACTAAGGATGTGGAACATTTTCTCATATATTTATTTGCCATTTGTATTTCTTTTGTCTGAGAATTGTGTATTCATCTCAGATGCCCATTTCTGGATTGGGTCTTTGAATTTGGACAGGTACATGTTTTTTAATTCTTTGTATGTTCTAGATAGAAGACCTTTGTCTGAGGGACAGCCAGCTAGGATATTTTCCCAATTTGTGGGTTTTCTTTTTACGTTGCTGGTGATTTCTTTAGATGTACAAAAACTTTTCAGTAGGATGAGGTCCCAATTATTGATTCTTTGAAGTGTTTCCCTTGCAGTTTCATTTTTGTTCATGAACTCTCTGCCTACTCCTATGTCTTTAAGATTTTTACCTACTTTCTCTTCCAATAGGTTTAGAGTTTCTGTTTTAATGTTGAGGTCTATGATCCATTTTGACCTTAGTTTGGTGCATGGTGATAGACTGGGGTCTATTTTCAGTTTTCGGGAAGAGGCAAGCCAGTTTTTCCAGCACCATTTATTAAACAGGCCTTCTTTTTTCCACTGTGTTTGGTTGACCTCTTTGTCAAATATTAGGTAGCTGAGTGGGTTTTTCGTTGTGGTCGCATCTTCCAGTCTGTTCCACTGATCCTCAGGTCTGTTTTTTAGCCAGTACCAGGTTGATTTTATTCCAGTAGCTTTGTAGTATAATTTCAGGTCAGGGATTGTGATTCCACCTGACTTGCCCTTATTGCCCAGGATTGCTTTTGCTATTCTGGGTCTCTTCTGGTTCCAGATGAATTTGAGGCATATTTTCTCTAGATCTGTGAGGTATGTTAACGGTAGTTTGATGGGAATTGCATTGAATCTGTACAACAGTTTTGGTAATATGGCGATTTTTACAATGTTAGTTCTTCCTAACCATGAGCAGGGTATGTTTTTCCATTTATTGAAATCCTCTTCAATCTCCTTTTTCAGAGTATTGTAGTTTTCACTGAATAATTCTTTCACATTCTTTCTTAGATTGATTCCTAAGTATTTCAATTTCTTGGTTGCTATTGTAAAGGGTATGGTTTCCTCAATTTCTCTCTCAGTCTGTTTGTTGTTTGTGTACAGGAATGCTATTGATTTTTGGGTGTTGACTTTGTATCCAGCTACACTGCCGAATTTTTCAATTAATTCCAGGAGTTTTCTTGTGGAGTTTTTGGGGTCCTCCATGTATAGTATCATGTCATCTGCAAATAGTGATAGTTTGACTTGTTCCTTTCCTATCCTTATTCCTTTTATTTCTCTCCCTTGTCTGATTGCTCTGGCTAGTGCTTCCAGAACTATGTTGAATAGGAGTGGTGACAATGGACATCCTTTTCTTGTTCCTGACTTTAAAGTGAAAGTTTTCAATTTATGTCCATTTAGTATGATGTTGGCTGTTGGTTTGTTGTAAATGGCTTTGATCAGATTGAGGTAGAGGCCATCTATTCCTATTTTTTCTAAGGTTTTTAACATGAATGTATGTTGGACTTTATCGAAAGCCTTCTCTGCATCTGTTGAGATGATCATGTGTTTTTTTGTCTTTGACTGTATTAATATAGTGTATTACATTAATTGATTTGCGAATATCGAACCATCCCTGCATTCCTGGAATGAATCCTACCTGGTTGTGGTGTATAATTTTCCTTATGATTTGCTGTAACCCATTTGCCAGTATTTTGTTGAGTATCTTTGCATCTATGTTCATTAGGGAGATTGGCCTGTAGCTCTCTTTCTTGATTGGGTCTCTCTCTGGTTTTGGTATCAGTATAATACTTGCCTCCAGAAATGTGTTGGGGAGAGTTGCTTCCTTTTCGATTTCATTGAAGAGTTTGAGGAGTGTTGGCATTAGATCTTCTCTAAATGTTTTATAGAATTCTGCTGTGAATCCATCAGAGCCTGGGCTTTTCTTTATTGGCAAATTTTTAATGATGTTTTCAATCTCATTAATTGATATTGGGTTATTCAGGATTTTTACGTCTTCCTGATTCAATTTTGGAATTTGTACCTTTCTAGGAATTTGTCCATTTCTTCTGTATTTTCTATCGTATGGGAATACAGATTTTCAAAGTAGGTATTAATGATCTTTTGTATTTCTTTTGGATCTGTAGTGGCTTCCTCTTTTTCATTCCTTATTGCATGAATTTCAGATCTTTCCCTTCTTTTTTTGATAAGGTTGGCTAGGGGTTTATCAATTTTATGTACTCTTTCGAAGAACCAACTCTTTGATTCACTAATTTTTTGTAGAGTTTTCTTCATCTCTATTGCATTAATTTCTGCCCTGAGTTTTATAATCTCCTCCCTTCTTTGGGCTCTTGGTTTGGCTTGTTGCTCTTTTTCTACGAGTTTGAGGTGTATCAATAGTTTATTTATTGGCTCTCTTTCTATTTTCTTTGTATATGATTTCATTGCTATAAATTTCCCTCTGAGGACTGCTTTCATTGCATCCCACAGATTCCAATAGGTTGTACTTGCGTTTTCATTTATTTATAGGTAATTTCTAATTTCTTCTTTAACTTCTTGTGTGACCCATTGGTTATTCAGTAGGGTGTTGTCTAATTTCCACGTGTTTATGTGGTTTTTGGAGTTCTCTTTGTCATTAATTTCCAATTTTATTGCACTGTGGTCCGATAATATGCATGGGATAATTTGAATTCTTTTGCATTTAGATAGATATGCTCTATGGGCTAGAATGTGGTCTATTTTGGAGAAAGACCCATGTGCTGCTGAGAAAAATGTGTATTCTGATGCTGTGGGGTGGAACACTCTGTATACATCTACTAAGTCCCTTTGTTCACACTTTTGGTTCAGGTCTGTTATTTCTTTAGTGAGTTTCTGTCCGGTTGACCTGTCTCTTTGCGTTAGAGGGGTGTTTAGGTCCCCTATTACGATAGTGTTATTAGTTATTTGATTTTTTACGTCTGTCAAGATTTGAATTTTAAAGTTAGGTGCTCCATTGTTTGGTGCATAAATGTTTAGGATTGTTACCTCTTCCTCTTGTGGCTTTCCCCTAACTAGTATGTAGTGGCCTTCTTTATCTCTTTTGATTGTTTTTGCTTTGAAGTTTACATTGTTTGCAAACATAATAGCTACCCCTGCTTTTTTCTGGTGGCCTGTTGCATGGAGAATTGTTTTCCAACCTTTAACTTTCAACCTATGGATTTCTTTTTGAGTAAAATGGGTTTCCTGTATACAGCATATCATTGGATTGTGTTCCTTAATCCAGTCTTCCAATCTTTTCCTTTTGACTTCTGAGTTGAGGCCATTTACATTAATGGTTATCATGGTTATATGTTGGCTTATTCTAGTCATGTTATTTACTTGAAGTTTTCCTTCTTTTGCTGACTGTTTAATTATTTGTTCTGTTTAGGGAGTCATTTCTATAGCTGTTCTTGGGATTGTGGTCTCTTTTTCTCTGTCTAGAATATCTTTTAGTGCTTTTTCCAATGCTGGGTTGGCACTCATAAAGTTCTTCAGTTGTTCTTTGTCGTGGAAATATTTTATTTCTCCATTGAATTTGAGGGATAATTTTGCAGGATACATCAGTCTGGTTTGGAAGTTGTTTTGTTTCAGAATCTGTAGTATCTCGCTCCAAGCTCTTGATTTGATGGTTTCCGTTGAGAAATCTGCTGTGATTCTGATGGGCTTTCCTTTATAGGTGATCTGTTTCATTTCTTTAGCAGCTTTTAATATTGTGTTCTTTTGCTGGATATCTGGGATCTTTACTATTATATGCCTGTGTGTGTTTTTCTTTGGGTTATGCATCATTGGTGTTCTATATGCCTCGCTTAACTGAACTTCAGTATCTTTTACCTTGTTTGGGAAATTTTCTGCTATTATTTCATCAAATATTCCTTTTATATCGTTTGTGAGATCTCCTGCTGTTTCACACACTCCTATAATTCGAATATTGTGATGTTTTTCTTCATCTTGCAGCTGTTGGATTGACTTTTCTTGTGTCTTTGATGATATCATGAGATTCTTCCGTTCACACTCATAAGCTGCCATGCTGTGTTCAAGTTCTGAAATTCTATCTTCGGTTTCATTTAAATGGTTTTTCATGCTTTCAGCATTAGTTTTCAAATCCTGGCATTCTCTTTGGACCTGTTTCATTCTTGGTAATTCATTCCTAAATTGCTCTTGTAACGTTTCCATTTGTTTCCTATTTTCTTCTTGTCTTTTGTCTATATCTTCTCTATGTGCATGGAACATTTCTTCCATCATTGTTTTCAGCTCGTTTTTTGTCTGAGAAATCATTGCGGGTATGTGGCTTATTTCTGCTTTAAGCTCTTTTATTGCCTTTTGGAGTTGTTTCATTTCGTTTGCAATCATTTCATAACTTGCAGTTATGTGATATCCTGGTTCCCCTGTATCCTCACATTCAAAACTTGTTCTGGGTGGGGTTGAGTTTTGAGACTGCGTTTTGTTCCTCTGTTTTCCCATTTTTGGGTATCAGATTCATAATGTGGAGCTATAAATTCCCCAGGCAGTTCAGCAGGCAAAGGTCTGCTGCAGAGGCTGCTCCAATGATTCCTTCTCTTTGGGAGAATGTCCCTGAAGCTGTCTGCTGAGATTTCCGCTTCTACTCCCTACCCCAAGCCCTGGCTGGGGCGTTTAAACAGGTCGCCACCCCAGGCGTCTTGCAGACAGGCCACTCAGGTGTTCCTCCCTGGGTGGAGCTCCTTCCTGCCTCACAAATCCCCTAGGGGCGCCTAGCTAGCTCTTCCTACCTGGGAGATCCCGCAGTCCTTAAAGCTGCTTTGATGTCACTCGCTGGGCAGAGCTTCTTCCCGACTCAGGAAAAACCGTTTAGAGTGCCCACTCAACTACCCTGGGATCCTGCAGGCGGGAATGCCGTTCAGATGTACCTCCGTGGATCGAGCTTTTTCCCGACTCAGAAATCCCGCCAATCGCAGCCGCTCCAGTTCGCACAGCGCCGGCTGCGGGGGTGGGGCCCTGAGCGGGATCCTGGAATGCTGCCCAGATTGGCGCAATCTGTCCCAGTAGCTCATTCTCTGAGTTTCCTCTGCTCCGCTGCCTCCAACAAATCCTGGTTACAGCCGTCTCCGAGCTGATCGGGTTCAGGTGTTGGAGGCTTTCCTCCCGCCGCAATCCCTGTCTCGGCTGTACGCGATTTGAGCTGAGCTGCGGCCAAAGCGCGTCACAGATCTCTCAGGCGCCCAGCTCTCAGGATCCGCCCACTTCTCACCACCCGGCTTGTCCAGCCGGCCCTTTAATGCTCATGCTGCGGAGAGCAGCCCGATCAGTTGGAATTTTGCATCCACGGACCGGGCACCTGCGCGCAAAGGATCGGTCTCTGGGAGCGATTCCCTCTGCCGCTCACCTGGTCGCCATCTTCCCCGGAAGTCACTCTGTACCATTTTTAATGTCCTTGCTTTGTTTTGTTTGTATTTTGTTATTCTTTTTTGTGCTATTTTCTTTAAAATAAAAATAAAAAAATATATTTGAAAAAGACACTGTATCAAAAGATACTATATACACACTTAGATCCAGGGATATCTTAGTTTAAAACAAAGCTGCTGTGGAATCAGCTGAAAAGAATTTGGCTCAGAGGAAAGGTGTTGCCTTCTCTCCCTTTCTCTCTTATGCTGTGACAATGGAGTGAACACACCATGGTCTAAACTATCAGGTAGAACTTAAAGGGAAGTAGAAGTTGTGGTTTGACTGGGGGAGCAGAGTAGAAGAGACTCCAGCTTTGAGTTCATCAGCTTCTTGCCTGACTCAGAAGGGAATTTCCTCAGCAGAATCATTCCCCAGCAAACTGCACAGAGTGGACTCAAAGAGGGTGGCTGCAGAATTTGTGGTACTGGGCATCAATACTAGGATATAAGTTCATATAGATATCCAGGGACTGTGATTCATGGGAACAATTAGAATCAGGAAAACTCAATGAGTTGCCCAGAAATACTGTTAGGGTCATGGTGCTGACCCATGAATAGAGTACATTTAATGTGGCTCAGATATGGTTAAACTGGAATATAGTGGTCTGCTCTGAGAGTCTGTTGGTGCTCAGAGACATACCATACACAAATACATAAATATACTCACATCCTTGGAGCTAGAACTTTTCCTGAAGCTCTGCATTTAAATGTCTACAATTTCATAATTTAATAGCTCTATGTAGACTACCTTCTATGTGGCACTTATTAAGGAAGCTGAGGTTTAATAAACATTCATCATGTCTGGTGTTCCAGCATCCCATTCTTCCAATAGTAAGCAGTTTTGCTTTTGAAAAGTGACCGTTCTCCTGCCAACTATAACGTTGGCCAGACAAAATGCCCACGTCCTACTTTTAAAGTACCTGAGAGTGAACACCTCACTCCCAATAGCTGTAGCCTGGACTGTGCTGGAACAGCACACTGGTGTCACCCCAAATGTTCTCTTCATAGGATTGCAAGTTCAACATTCAAAAGGCTGGCAGAAAGAACACGGCATGTTTTTATCTTGAGGAAATTGCTGATAATTGAGGAAGAGTTATGTTTACCCTAACTGAATCATTATGCAATGCATATATGCAGTGTATGTAGAAGACACTCATGGGATCTCACTGCAACAGTGAGCAGAAACATTAAAGTGACACCCAGGATTTGGAGGCAGATTAATTTATATTGATGAGCACTGATTGGGATCATGCCCACAATGTCAGGCCCTGATCTCCGGTGGTCTAGGGCTCATATGGGATAAGCAAGCAGGAAGGACAGAGGCAGAAAGGCTTGTCAATTGGAGATTGGTTTGTACAATGTGCATCATAGTTACCAGCTGTTTCTAAGAGATAGAAGCAACTGTAATTGGAACAGGAAATATTACCTGGGCAACTAACAAACTGAAGGATACTGGCTAGGGGGGAATTTTCTGTTATACCATTAATATGCCCAATTTTATGTTTGTGTGTTAGTTATAAATTAAAAGAAAAAGACAAAGAAGTTCAAACTGCCAATGGAAATGATGTAAAATAATGTGATAACTGAAGCAGTATAAATGACTTCACCACCAACTTTGTGTCCCTAAGACCTCTTCCTCTATGGGATTTTATTTCTCTCTCATCCTCTAAACTTTGGAAGCTTCTGATATCCTGCACACAAAAGTTTCCTAGCTTCTGTTTTATCTGTTTATTTTTGATAATTCAGTATCACATTATAAAAATGAGATTCGATCATCACTTTAAGGAACAATTTTCTGTCAAGCATTGTTTTGGGTCCTACAATAAACATGGAACCCTTAATACCAGTAAGCTTACAGTCTAGAGAGAGAGACTCCATGACAGCAGTCATAATGGTCTCCTTTGAAAAGAAGGGCATCAGGAATAGAAGAAAGTATAATGAAAAAGCTGTAGATGTAAATAAAATGTCCAGACCGTGGCTGCTCCGCTGTGGGCCCCGCGGCTCTTCCACTGTGGGCCCCGTGGCTCCTCCACTGTGGGCCCCACCGATGATCCGCTGGGGCCCCACGGCTGCTGCGCTGCAGGCCCCGAAGCTGCTCCACTGTGGGCCCCATGGATGATCTGCAGTGGACCCTGTGGCTGCTCTGCTGTGGGCCCCGCACCTGCCCTGCTGTGGGCCCCGCGGCTGCTCCTCTGCTGCTCCACAGTGGGCCCAGTGGCTGCTCCACTGAGGGCCCCGCTCAGGGCACCACATGATCTGGACCCGCCCCCACCCATAGCACGATGACAGGGTGGAGCCCGGTGGTCCGCTGTGAGCATATGTGCTTTCCCACCTCCGACCATGGCAGTTTGTATACACCCATGTATGTTATAGTATAGTCTGAGGCAGCTATATCTGTTCCCAAGGCGAGAGTCCAAGGATATAGATAAACCCAGGAGTACAGTTATTATCACAGGGAAGATGACTGATTGAGTGGTAGGGCAACGGAGATGAGGGAGGAGAAAAATTAAATGATCAAATGGGCCATCATCTGTGTAACTGAGTAACAAAGGTGAAGGTAACATTATGTAGGACAGCATCCAGAGCTAATTCCCTT